>JAAIXJ010001755.1:194003-383270 GCA_013403705.1 Heliconius hermathena | reverse complement strand
CTTCACGCATGAATAAGATATATATATATATATATAACTTATTTTTATAAAATTTTCAAATATAAAATTATTTAATCTTCAGCTATAAGAAGCCAGTAACCTAAATATTCCCCATAAAATTGTTAACTTGAAGCCATTACTCGTGAAGTTTAGTTAATAAACTCGCTACACTCCGCACCTGCGCTAATGAACTCTCTTAAGCTATCTCAAACAATTACATACATTTTCAATACAAGTTTATTTTCTTTTTAAAAGCTTTTAAGGATTAAGTATTTAGATATACTTATTTAAATTTTTATTTTGGGGAAATTCGTAATGCTTTCACGTTTTTCCATGTATAGCGAAATAGGCGGTTGAGATCTAGGGTCAAGAATCTCCATATCCTACATGCCCTGGCGGACTTCAACGACACGTTGTCTACTAGAGTGATTATGTTCTCTATTAAAATTTAAAGATCTAAGATATAAGCTCTAGGTTTTCCCTATCTTGTTGTTGTTTTCTATATGTATATTGTATATTATATATATATATATGCTCATGCTTATACTTTTCGTTTATTTTTTTTTCATAAAATACATTTTCACCAAAAAGCAATATCGATGGTTATTTAAATGCTATTTAAACAAGATAAATGAAAAAAAATTAAAATATAAACAGCTAGTTTTAGAAAAGCCACAGCCACGACCAATGATAAATGGTAACAAATTAACATCTGAAATAATGTATGGGTTCATCCTTTTCAATTGACAGAGAGCGACTGGGACTGTAAGTCGATATGTATCCGTCTCTAATACAGATATGTGAATATAAGTCAAATGAAAACTTGACTTTGTACGGAAAATATAATTTTTGATAAAATATTAGATTAAATATTAATTTCATTGTAATTTATAAATTTTATAAATAAAAATTAGTTTCAATATTATTTTCTAAGTTAAGTATTTTCTTTTAAATAAAACATTCTGCTATTAATATACATATGGAGAGGCCAGTTGTTGTGCAGGGGCGTGAGCGTGCGACTGTAGAGCGTGGGTTCGATTCCACTCGAGGAAATGAAATATTTATTTAAATTTTTACATAATTCCTCAGAATTCGGCGGAAAGTGAGGAATGAAGTGTCTTAGATGTTGTCTTAGTGAACACTAGGTTCCTTCTGCCTACCCTGTGTGTACGGGATACAGCGTGACGCAATTTTTTTTATTTTAATTATTTTTATTTTCTTCGCTCTGGTAACGACGCAAAGCGTGGCGTTGAGTTCCGCCACTCAACACGGAATGCCTCCAGATTTTACTTAATTATTTCTTCTGGAAAGTGAGGAACGGACATTTCCGTTACTGTAATGTCTTAAGTTATACTTTTTTATTTCCAAAACTATTTAAATTGTTATCAAAAATATAAAACCACGAATACTTTCGTAATTTCGCGGCCGAACCCGCGATTAGGACGCTAGGCATTAATAATTTCAGATATTTTTATTTATATTGCAGTAAATTTAATTATATTAATAGTAATTTAATATTAGAAATGACTATATGGTGGTCAATATAAAGTGAAAATTTTCATTTAGGAAAATATTTTCAAAAATCACCACGTTACAGAATAAAAATTTAAGATCTAAGTATAATTATTTTTACCATTTTAAAGTGTTTTTCCTCACTAAAAATAGAAAAATATTTTTCTAGGAAAATTAAAAAATATGGCATTAAGATTTCTCTAATTACTTTATTAAAAAATGTTATATAACAAATTCTTCTTCCACCCTTTGGGACTGATGTGGCTTAATTTTCACAATTATACTGACGCGGCCGTCCACGAGACACATTTCGATATTAAATATAGAACTAGCGACCCACTCGCGGCTTCGCCCGCCTAACCCACAGTTTTAATATACCTATAATGTATGTTTGCAACCCACTTAACATTTCTAATGTGAAAATTATTAAAACCTTAAGTCGCATTTTCGTACCTCCCATAAGAATCTTCAATTGAATGTTTGAAATAAAAATACAATTTATCGATACTTACAATAAAATCCTAACTCACCGGTGTCTGTACATGGAAGATATATTATAAAAATTGTTATTACGGACATTTAACACTGTAATAGAACTTGGTCTGTTTGTCTGTGCGTTTGTTCACGATAATATTAGAAACGGCTTAACCGATTAAAGTGGACATTTGTAATTTGGCAAACTTTTCTTAAATATTTAGTATTAGTTTTATTTTAATCGGTTCACACAAAGTTAAAACCAGATCCACAATGTATCCCACCTATAGCAGGGTAAGCAGAGGGAACTTAGTGCTAAGATACTGCGTATGATATGTGACTGATGTGCGAAATGAAAATATTATTAAATTATAATTCAATCCTCCAAGTGGGGATCGAACCCATAACGTCACGTTACAGTCATAACTTTGTGCGACTGCAGCGCGACGGACTTTAATATTTATACAGGATGGAAGCGTCAGCGCTCCTTTTACGGGAACAGTATAATTATAGGGTAAAATATTTTAAACCCATACCTACAGAAATTAATCAAGATACCCCAACAGTTTAGACGTAGGATTTTTTTCCATTTCACGATGTTTATCCATACCACTATTTCATATGACGCAGTTACGCATAGATACCAATAACGTAAACACATACTACTACAAAATTACTACTAAAGGTTAAACAACTTTGAACTTTGCCGCCAATACCTATGATTCGATTACGGAATGAGGCTTATGCGGCGGTTTCCCTTTGATAGGTTTATGTCTGTGTGCATCGTTCATGACAAATGGCGTTTTATTTTTCAACGGTAATTTTATAATTTATTTTGTTTGAAAAAATAACTTGTTTATTTTCGAAATTTTTAAAATTGTATTAGGCTTTTATAGAGTAGTTAAAACTATGCTTTCATTTAAAGTGGTACTGACAAAAACACTGTATAATTGAGCATATTTAATATTTATAGTGATTTTTTGAATTGATTGATACCAATAGTTATTACAACATATTTTAGGCATTTTTTATACCCATATCTTTTGAAAAACTACCAACATTCTTATAGTAAATTCATTTCCTCGAGTGGGAATCGAACCCACAACCAGTTTACCAATCATACTCTGTGCCACTGCGCGACTGGCCTCAATTTACTTTCTTCTTTTAAATTGTGTTTAAATAAAATAATCGTAATTTAATTATCATGAAATTTGGGATGAAACTCAAAAAAAGTGTAGAGAGACCCTTGAGACCCTAGGCTAATACCATACGCAAATTCATTCATTTTTGTCCCATAGTTTTTGCGCGATTGGCGAACAAACAAACATACAGACAGACAGACAGATAGACGGACGGACAGACAGACAAGAATTCTGCTGAGTGGTTTTTTAGGTTCTATAATCGACATATTAACCGACCTAATTCTTATTTTTTTTATATCTTTCATGTACAAAATTGACTTTTCTATCCCTTTATTATATATAGAGATTACATAGTTATAAGTTGAAATATATTTAAACATATATATATATATATATATATATATATATATATATATAGTATATTTAAACAGTATTTCAAATATATTTTATTTACCAAATGATCATTTAATCAATTTATCAATCATCGACAGCTACAGGCATAGCAGCTCCATGTTTGCGACGCCAGTATTTACTCACCTGTTATTTGTTATTGAACGACAAACACACCTTGCTCGAGACTGATTCAGCTCTGTTTGTACGAGTTCAAATCCATGAATACGTTTTAAAGTACTAAAATATGGATAGGCCTACTGGGAAATATTTACGAAGGTTGTGAACTCAAATACTGCATATAGTAGGGTTAAGAGGAAACGCACATATTTATATTTCGTCCTCTATGCACCGCCCAATTTTCGAGACATTACGTCTTGAGTGACAGAATTCAATGCCACTCGTTGCCTTATGACTAGGGTGAGGAAAGGAAATAATTTATTCCGTTGAGTGCGAATCGAAGCCGTAACTGTAGTATTTACAATCATACGCTGTGCCACTGCGGCATAAGGGCTGCGGCCTTCTTCACTAGGTAACAAACATTATCTCGATGTTAAAAGTTCTTTAAAGTTATATATTATTAATATTTTAGTATTATACAGTAGGGTAGGCAGAGGGAACCTACTTTTAATTATAGGGTAGCTAAAACTTGTAAAAAATCTCCCTACAAAAACAGACACTAGCAATATAAAGAAATTGTTATAAGCTTATTAGTATCGTGACAAGATCGTATGGTTTTTTAATCGCAGCGCTTGGACGGTTTCATATCTTGGTACGTTCAAATTTTTGTAAATATTCTAAAAATATTAAATATGCGTGTTTTTGATTTTTTTCGCTACACACTGTTGACATCTAATAAGAAATGTAAAGTTACTTTTTTTTAAAGTTTTCTCTGCCTATTCTGCGAAATTCTATATTATGTAAAAAAAATATGGAATAAATATTTTTTAAAACAAAATCTCGGTCCACGGCATGTCACTCTGGCCACTTTAACTAAAACTAAAACAGAAAAATAATTTGATCTGAATCGCCGGTTCGCGTGCATCGCTGACCAAAGCCTGCGCTTTATGTTGTATTCTAATAAAAATGAAATGCTTCACGTGATTTGATTGAACAATTTATATAGCTATTGTGATTTAAAACGGACACAATTATGGAGCACTTTGATTACAAGCACAACGGTTGTGAGTTTGTTTCTCATTTTGGGGAATTAATCGTTTTTAACGCTCGGTGTTAAGTTCCGCCACACTTGAAACACAATGTATCACAAATTGAAGCGGAATGTGAGGAACCTTGCTATATGAGGGATATAGTGTTAAAAGAAATTGTGGCGGAGTCAATTCGTTCGTTTCAGAGCAAAAAAAGCTACAGTTGTACTAGCTGTTTCTCGGTTTACCATGATATGGCAGAAACAAAGAAATTTATCGAACACCTAAAAAAAAATTATTATTTCTATATTAGGTAATACTAGATACACAGAATGGCAGGTACTAGCGTGAATGTCACGGTGAGAATGAAGAATTGGTTTGAGCACGTCGAACGAATGAGTGATGTAAGAATGGCAAAAGAGATTTATGAAGGAAAAGTGCGGTAAGAGAGATACGGGGAGACCACACTCGATCTTTGAAAACGATCATCAAAGATTCTGGAGAAAGGTCACGTAAAGTACACGAGAACTCGACATTTTTACATACGTGCACATACGCCACAACTGGCCTATTATTTTTTCAATGTATCTTTCAGTATTTCTTTTTAATATTTCATGTTAAAAATGTTGACACGTAATATTTACACGTTCAGCAGCTAGCGTGACGACGTAGTGCCATGCTGTTTACTTTCAATAGTGATCGACGAGTTTCCTTATGAAGTTCCAGTGAAAATATACATTGTTGGTGGCTTTGAAAATATACATATTCTTTTGAACACTTACTCCAAGTGAATTCACTTTGTTTTTATTTTATATATGTAGGTAGTATTTTATATCCATTTATGTATATTTTACCTTCACTTAAAAAATAATATGATCAGCGGTAGAATTTGAGTGAGTTCTCAATCATTTCGTCGATCAGGCTGTCCATTTATCAAAATTGTACAATGTATGGCTCTAGTAGCCATGTAGCTTTTATTTATTTATTGGAAAACATTATAGTATGTGAGATAAACGTATGAACTAATTAACAATATAGCTAATAATGTTTTCACAAAAAAAAAAGAAGACTAGTAAGTGAATTCGTATTAATAAAACAAAATTACAAAGAAACAAAGACCTAAGTTTTTTAAAAGGTGAAAATATTTTTTGAAACCATCATCAAATATGTAAATGTTACAATATACTTTATTATTCTTGTTGCAACTTCTTATTATGAAGCAAATAGATTTTTTTTTCTTTGCACACAGATCTTAAAAATGTTGTATGAGATCGAGATAAACACCTAGGACAGTTAAACAATTTTATACAGGGACATTTAATCTTTATGTTCTCTTCGTTTTGCGGTGGTGGGCAGGTGAGTTAAAGAGGAGTAAAATTAAAATATTTTTTTAAGAAATTTATTTTGTATTCCTTCAATTGATTCTATATATTTGGGATACTGAGAGGGTTCCAAACCGTTAAAGCCTCCTCTAGAAGTGACCTAACATAAGAATTGTACAATATTAATAACGTATGGGCCTTTTGGAAAAGTGCCCTTGTCTAAAAATAATTCCAAGCATTTGATAAGCTTTTATTGTTGTTTTATCTACATGCCGGAAGAAGTTTACTACGAAACTGAACACAGAACTGAATCAAAAAGAAGTTTGCTATGAAGCTGAACATTTAGATTGCTTACCTCATTACCTCTTTTTCATACAATACATAATACAATGGTATTAATAGAATATTTATATGAAATATATTTTTTTTCCTGCAATAGGTTATTATACAACACTTTTCGCGATTTAATTATAAACTATTAGAATTGCAATATTGTTGCAGTCTAATCAAATCATATTGTAATTCAATACAGTCTTGGATGCTTTTAATAATTTTAAATATTTTTTTGCTGATTTAATTTTAAATATTTTTTTTGTCATCGAAATGTAATAATGTATACCTACATTTACGAAACTTAAATTATTCAATGATTTGTCTTGGTGTTTTTTTTTTAGTTTCACGTTGTATATTTTTAAAATAACAGTTTTTTCTGTATCCACTAAAAGAAAAGATTGTTATTTTAAAATCACAGAGAGACACTTCAATAAAATTAATATGTACCTATGTATAGATGCTTATATTAATACATTATTAGAGATAAATATCAAACTACGTATCAGACTGCCATAAATGTAGCTTCCATTCTATTATATCTATTAAATGGATGTTACCTTCACCTGACGCTTCAAAACTAGGCAGAATCGTAAAGTAAACTTATAATAAAGCAATACAACGTCGTATATGCTTTATTTATGATTTTACGACGCCGTAAAAAGAATGGAATATGTTTCTTGATAGCTGATGTATTAGCCGATAGGTATCGTTATCTTCAAGACCCTTTTTTTTTCTTCAACTAATATCTCATTTAAAACAAAATAGGCAGAGGGAACCTGTTCTTAAGATGCTCCGTTCTTCTTTTACCGTTCAATTTTCGAGACATTGTGTGTTGTGGGGCAGAAGTCAACGATGCGCTTTGTCCCACCATTGCGAAGGATGAAAATAATCTTATAATATGGACTATATCAATGTAAAAATAAATAAATAAATCAGCTTCACGCTGTATCCTGCATATCAATGTAATATATCAATGTAGAGTACATATAATACTATTTAGTATGTTAATTTCATATATTTGTCTTAACGTATTCTCTCAATATATAAATAAATAAATAAACGAAAAATAAAAACGCTTCGTTTTTTACACATTTTGGAGAAACATAGACGACACTGTTATTTTTCTTTGTACAGGAAAAAATGTGGGAAGAAAGGTGGGGGGACCAAAACATTATAGAATCTAACATTGCAAGCAAGCACATTCATTGAAAATTATAATTGTCTATACTTCTACAATAAAAAGTTTACTTGACCGCAAAAATCTCAGGAAGTATAAGTCCTAATTGAAAAACATATATTTATATTGTATAGCGTATTTATCGAGAAAGACGGTAGGCTAGAGGTTATATCTTATTGTTATATGTTCATTGTTTTAATGTAATATAACCTGCGATCAGAGTTACCTCCCGCACTTAGAGTGTGGACATGACACATCATACAAAACTTACTTATTCCATTTGGCTATGCAGGCGAAGCTGCAGTTAAGAGGTAGTAAAGTAAAAAGTGCAAAAATGAGATAATTATTTTTTGAAATTAATGAAAATTCAAGCACAATCAAGAAGATTCTTTGTGCTAGATAATGAAAAATAGTAAGGAAGTATTTTTTAATTCTTAATAACTCTTTAACAATTTTTTGACCCAATTAATATAAAATATTTAATTAAATATTTTATCCAACAAAAGTATTTATATTGCTTCTAATAGTGTTTATCGTAGTGCGGAATCTCACAGCATCAAACTGTAAGCGCGTTGATTATGGACTCAATCCATAAATGGGGACATTCGCCGCTTTGATAACATGAAGTGCGGCGTTGAGTTCCGCCAATTAACACCCAAAAAATTGAACGTGGGCGAATGGCGGGGAAGGGAGTATCTTGAAACTAGTTTTTTTTGCCTCCTCTGCTACGCAGTATAAACGTGAGGTTGAAAAAAAAACTATTAAGTATATGAACAATTTTATCAGTGACACGAATCAGAATGGTCGGACATACTAAGCGCTACTCGTCGCACTCGTCGGTACATTTGCGGTCGATCACGTTGAAATGATTAACTGCAGCACAGATATTTAAAATTAATTTATTTATGTATCTATCATAGTGAAAATATATTTTGAGGACTATTAAAGGTTTTGTTTTTATTTGTACTTTGTTTCATTAAATAAAATTTTACTTTTTTTATAGATTTGTGCTTAATCCTTATCCTTGAGCTTATCTATCAGAAGATCAAGAAAAATCTGGTGTCAAGGTTTCTTATGTATTATTTTACAAAATTGTATTTCTTCACTAAATAAATTTTAACTATGTTAAATTTTTTACTCTTTTGTATTATTATTGTTAAAATTTGTTGAAAGTTTTTAACTTAACTTAACTTAGCTTCACGCTTTATCCCTAGCGGAGTAGTCAGAGGGAACGGAGCGCCAAACGCTACGGTTGAAAGTTTTTGCTTCTCATATTATCGTATTAAAAATCTTACTTGAAATATAATAATACACAATGTTTGTTAGCTAATGCCGTTTTGTTTACGAGGACTTTAAGAAATAAAATAAAAAAATGCCGTTTTTTCACGTTCCCGTAAGAATTTCAGGAAATCTTTTCTTAGGCTACTCTACACCCTCCCTCCATGCCAAATTTCAACTTTTTAAGTCTAGTACTTTCGGCTGCGCTTGTTCTATTAGTCAGTACGTAACGGAGAAGTTTTTATTTGACATACAATTAATATGGAAAAATATTTCTATGAAAATATAAACGTCACAAAATAATTGATTTAATTAACAGTGTACATACACTGAACTATTATTTATCGGCGATACTCAAATATTTACCGCTAATATTACACACTAACATNCGGCGCTTAAATTGGACCGATGCTATATCTCAGTCAATTAACTTCATTTTATTTTTCTAGCAACACCACAATATGCGACGGTAGTGCCACTAACACTCCGCCATTTTGTATTGACGTCGAGCACGCATCATAGAAGTGACGCTAATAAATTGTTTTTGTAGTGTACTGGTATTATTTTTGAGCTTATTGGCTAAGGACATTGTTGAACGTGAAGTAAGTAAGTTACAATTTCGTAAAATATTACTTAAGGAAACACATTTTAAAGTGTTTAATGTGCTAGTAAAATAATGACAATTTTTTTTTAGAGGTTATGATTAATTTTTTTGTGGCGAACCGTAATACTACCAAGGTCTGTATATTGGACCACCCTCAAGTTCCTTAATTGTACCGGTCCCATATATGAAGATGATTTTGATGTTATTATCGAAAGCCTAAGCTATTGTTGCAACATTAAGAGGTGTTATTATTGATTTTCATAAGACTTCAATTTCGTTTGAATAATTTAAAGATTTGATAAAAAGTCTAAATAAGTATTTTTTATTCATAATTGACTTCATATATTTTATTGTTTTAGAAATATTTTCAAGACTGAATAACGTAAAAATGTTCCTAAGTAAAGTGTTGATAATGTTTTAAGAATAAATATGAATAATAATGATTCGTAATTATAATTTTCTATTACTTAATTCCTAATTATTCCTATAATTTAAGATTTGGTCCAATTTAGGGACCTGGTGGTTCAATTTATGGTACCAGTGGCGTAATTTGGACCGATTGACAACCTTTAGATATTTCCTGTTATTTATATGTTACCATTAGGTTACAATATCAACAGAATGATATTATATACCTAAAGAAATAAGGTACTTCCAAAGTCTTGTTGCATTTTTATAGCTTCGAAGGATCTTGTGATTTATGCCATTATGTCGAAAGTGGTCCAATATGGGTTACTCTCCCCTATATATATAAAAAGAAATATTAGCTGGAATATATTATTTTTCCACCAAATTAGTTTCCTTATATTATTATTTTGATTTGTGTTGTAATTAGTGGCTTAATAAAATGACTATGAGATAATATCACATTACATGACGTGAAGTGGACTACATTATGCTTGGAGCATCTGCAAAATATAATTTCAGGATTTTTTTTTATTTGGTCTTATATTTGGTTTTTTTTAGTTGTCTTTGGTCAAAAATTCAAGTCTATGAGAACAGCATCACCAAAGCTGTTAATCAAATTAACGTCAGCAATGACGGGTTAAAAAGAGAATAGGCATAAAACATTAAAAAGAAAAGTTCCGGTAGAATTAACCAATTTTATGGGTAGGCACAAACGACATAGATCATTCTAAAACTGGAAGATACACAACGATTGTGTCCTTCATGTTGTGTCAGAATGAGGAAATGAAAATATTATTTTCATATTTTATCTCAGAAACATTTTTTTCCACAACCAATCCTGCTATGTTAATATGAAATTAAGCTTAACTACAACTACAACATACAGCAAAATATAAAAAAAAATATATTTCCCGTGACCTATTAACTACTTCAGTAGTAGAACATATTCGAACTGCAAATAATAATTTAACCGTAAACAACACTGAAAATAAATCTTTTATAAGCTTAAGTTGCTAAATACGCTCATAATTAAAATGAAATTCACCGCGCTTATACCAAATATGATTTTTCATTAAAGTTATTTAATAATATATTAGCTTCGGAGTGTGCATAATTTTCTGTTAATAATTTGGTCGGTTTATCGTAGCCCGATGGTATCAAAAATTAATTAAACATATAGAAACATTATATTTTCACAGAGCATAGTACTTTAGTAATGTTTATTTTAAGCATTTATATCAATTATGTGCTAGCTAATATTTATTTTTGTATGGTTATCTATTCCGGTTTGCACTTAATAAATCGTAATATAAATCTTTTGGGATTTATTTTGATTTAGCAAAAATATCATGTTTTAAAATAGATAACACTTGGAAAAACATATATTTTGAAATCACAGACTTCAAATGTATTTCTATGCAATAGGCATAAAATATTTTCAATTACATTTTTATCTCTATATATTATAAAATAATAACGCTCGTCTCCGTCTGGCCTTTCTAACTCTTCTCCTTCTAAACCACCCAACAGATTTTGATGCGATTTTCACCATTAGGTAGAATATTTCTCAGGGAAGGTATATATAGTTTATTATATGTATATTTTAATGTAATTTGACATAAATATGATAAATGTGTATAAAGTCCTACCCGTTCAGACATTTTCACGCATGCGCTGTTTTAATGGTAAGTCCTACATGAAAACAATGTACTAGAGTATTATTTCTCTTAATAAGATCTACCAAAAAGTTAGCGACTGCATATTCGTATCTTCTAAGGATAACATACAGTGAGCATATTTCTGTCTAAAAATAGTAATTTGAATATATTTTTTATTGTGAGGGATGTTTGTCCATAATGGTATCAATCCTTATCCTTTTAAATACTTTATTAATTTTCTACGTTAAACGAAGATAAAATTTGCTCTTTACACTATTTCGAAATTACGAATAGTTTTAGAGAAAAACACATTTAATTGACACATCACGCCGGCTATAAACTGCACTTTTGGCTCATGTTTCATTTGTCCCTTACTCGCAGCATATAAATAAGTATATTATTCACGTTGGCCATTTAATGTAGATCAAAATTGTCTTTTACTGTTTTTCATTTTAATAAGTACTTTAGAAGTTGTTACAATATCAAAAAATCCTAGCTGCGAAACGGCTCGCCACACGCCATGCCTCCCCCCGCGCCCCGCGACGTTTTGCTTATAGAAGCGCGTCCGCCGCGCCCGCCTGCCTCTGTCTGTAGCAAAATAGATTTAGATGCGATTGTACGTATTGGATAATTGGAGTTTAATGTATTACTTCAGCGCGATATATGTATTTAGTTTCATCTTTATTTGATTAATAGAATAGTAGATAGTCTTTTGTTCATAATTTCTTTCGTGTAAGTTTTTTAGGGTTAAGAGAATAGTAGGTAGGCTTTTGTTTATCATTTCTTTCGTTTAAGTATCCTGTTGTTTATTTTGTTTGTTCTTCTTATATTCTTTTACCTTACCTTTTTAAACATTTCCTTTACCTTTTTAAACATTTCCTTTTTTAATTTAATTATGCCACGAAAAAGTCGTTCAAATGTAGGTCGGAAATGCAAATAAAAATCTTACCAATGAAACCGTATAGAGTATATAGCGATAAGAGGAGACGAAAATTAGATAGTAATTTAAATATATTTTCTTATTGTGAGGGATGTGTGTCCATAATGACATTAATCTTTATCCTTTTAAATAAGTTATTAATTTTTTACGTTAAATAAAGATAAACTTTGCTCTTTACAATATTTCGAAATTACAAATAGTTTTAGAAAAAAGCTATATCGATTCATGTTTATCCCTTACTCTCAGTGTATAAATAAATATATTACTTACCTTGGCCATTTAATGTAGATCAAAAAGTTCGTTACTGTTTTTCATTTTAATAAGTACTTTAGGAGATTAGTAGCACAGATTTAAAATTACGATACTAAAAAATTCTTGCTGTGTAACGGTTTGCCGCCCACCACGCGTTCCCCCGTGCCCTGCGATATTTTGCTTATAAAAATGGATGCACCGCACCCGCCTGGCTTCTTTCCCCTGGGTATGGAAGGAGGGCCTACTCATCATGTTGCCCAAGGCTGAAAAGAGCCCACAGCAGCCTGAGGGATACCGATCTATACCCTTCCTTAGCGTGGTCGCCACTTCTCCATCGCTTCGCACATCCAGTCGAGCACCACCACAGTCGAGCAGTTTGACGAGCGGGTATACCACTTTGGTTACACTACGCCGCAACAGCGATCAACCGAAAGCAGAGTGCAATAGCAGTCTTCTTCGACGTAGCATGCGTATTCGACCGCGTCTCACCCGGGCCTACTTCATTAAGTCCTCAGAGCCGACACCTCCCAGCACGTCACGCATGTCTTTGCCTCCCTGCCTCAGTGACAGGACATTTTGCGTGAGAGTTAAGAGTTCGAGGTCTAGCAACGAATCAATCTCTGCCGTTGTTCCCCAGGGCAGCATTTTGTCACCTGCTCTCTACGCACTATACGCTGATGACATCACAATGCCCTAGCGAGTATCACTCTACGAGAAATCCTGCAGGTGGTCCAGAGCCTCATCCTCCGTCGAGTGACGCAGGCGCCATACTACGTGAGAAACACCATGCATCACCGCAACCTAAAAATAGAAAGCCTGGAGGTACACGTTGGTCGTCTCGCTTCCAACGCATTCCGCTGCACCAATGTATCGGGTCACCTGCACCTAAGGAGCAGCACTCCGTGGCATACCCGGCCGCCCGAGGTCAGACGTCAGATGACTTCCGAGGGACTTTCTATCCTCCTCCAAATCCGATTCATGAGCCTTGCATTGAACCTTGGCCGTTTAAGCTGGGCCTCCTTCAGGACACCGAGGGTCTCACCTGACTGAGTTGACCGCCTAGAGGGCATTTGATAATCCTTCCAATCCCATCCCGCATCCCCCTCACTGTATCTGCTCTTGCAGCAGATACAGTGAGCAGGTTGTCGCTTGAGACCACGGCCAATGAGCCAACGCCCAGATGTCGTTCGTAGCTAGCGTAGCTACGGAGATCGACGAGAGAATGCTTCAATTCTGTGTCTTTCTCTATAGCAAAGTAAATTTAGAAGCGATTGCACGTATTTTGGAGTTATTCAATAATTATGTATTTCAACGCAACATAGTTGGTTACATCTTTCGTTTAAGTATTTTTGGGTGAGAGAATAGTAGGTAGTCTGTTGTTTATAATTTCTTTCGTTTAAATGTGTTTTTTTAAATAATTGGAACATGTTTGGTTGCGTTAAGTTTTAAATAATTTTCACATTAGTAATCTTAAGTGTTCTGCAAACGTAGGTACATTATTTGAATAATTCAGTAGTTAAAGCAGGTGAAGCCGCGAGCGGGTCGCTACTTATATTATATTTTCTTAACGGAGTATCTTAACACTAAATTCCTGTTGTTCCTGCTGCTGTATGTGCGTGAGAATATTTTTTTTAATTTTCTATACGTACTCGTAATAGAATAGAATAGTCTATCTTATAAACAAAAAATATATAGGTATGTAGTGAGTAGATTTGTTGATACGGCTGAAAAACACAGTATTATATGCAATGTCTTAGAAATAAGAAATATATGACGTTATAAAGCTCTTCTCTTTGTAACAAAGCTCTCTCTTCTACAATAATCTTATAGGTCTGTTTTGCAACTGCTTGTTTAGAGTAACTTACAAGAAACTTAATTTAACTTTAAAGCTTTAAAATAAAACTTTAAAATTTTGCTGTGTTTTTTCTACGTTTTGATAAAGAAACTATTTTCAAAGGACAAGAATCTTAACTCGAGCTTCCTCATCGTGACAAACTTCGACAAGAAATGCGACGAAATTGTTCACAGAAGTTAAGAGAACTGACAAGGGTGAAAGATTTAAATTATATTATACTTACTAAAAGTTTACGACGACGACAAGTTTTACTGTCAATTAGAGTGAACTTAAGTGATTTTATTGAAGTGATCAATCGTGTTCAAATAAGAGAAACATAATGTTTTATATAGGGAAGTTATTATTATTATATATTTTATTATGAAAATATTCTGGTTCAGACGGTAATTGTGTTATCTACTGCCTACTACTGCCTCCTTTTTAATGAAGTACATACTGTAACACCGAGTTCCACAACAAATTACACTTTGAAGAAAATAGCATACAAATATACAACATGCTATAGCTTTAGATTACTTAGAGTTTTATACAGTTTTAAGTATAATTAAAGAACAATTTTGAAATCAAATGAAAAAAAACAGAACCTTAATACGATCACTGTCTGTCTGTCCGTTTGTCAAGACTTCGAGATCTCGTGGAGATATCAAGCTGAAATTATTAAAAACAATTATTAAATCTAATTTTCTGATCTACGGTCCCTTAGAGCGCAAAAAAAAATCAAGCTTCTATGTTTACACAATCAAAAGCCGAGCGTTTCTACTCATTTTGTTAGATATTTGGCGCGTAATCAAAACCTATATTTATTAGAGTCCCATGGATTTACCATTTGAATTTTGACAAGAAGTATGACATTACAATATGTATAAAGAAAAAAATCCAAAAAGTGAAAATTTATAGATTTTGCATAGAAAAAAACTGTTACAAACTTAAAATTATTGTTCTTCCGCAAATTTAAATTCTCAGTTATATATTCTCAGTCAAATTAGATCTGACCAAAATTATAATTTACCTCATTGTATACAAATTATTCTACAAAGTACTAAAAACCTTGACTCAGCATACATAACCATTTTATATTAAAGTGAATTCCTCAGAAGACAAAGCGTTACCTCGTTGAAGCCGCAGCTAGATAAATGACACTCCCGCAGGTACCCGCTAGGTCATTGAGACGGCGACTAATTGCCTGTAATCGACTGAGCTCTATTATCTCGGAGAGTCTGAATAGTAATGTAACACGTATTTTGCTTTCAACATTAAATACATATTACGTGTATACGTTCAAATTGAGAAACGAAAATGTAAAATAAGCATTACACGAGGAAAGAAACTGCTTAGTTTAACCTTATTACAGGGTGGGGAGTTCAGAGCAATACTTGGGCTAATTTATTTTTTAGCATCACGCTGTATCCCGCATACTGCAGGGTTGGCAGAGGGAGCCTAGTGTTATGACTTTTAAAGTCAAAGTCAAAGTCAAGTTTCCGCCGCGCTGTTGCCTCGACACCAGAGCGAAGAAAAAAAATATTAAATATTAAATTTCCTCGAGTGAGAAGATATATTATTAAAACACGCCGGTTTGTATCATTAGTGTCTCATATCACAACATAATGTAGCTACTCCTGCGGCGTCGCTGCAAATGACGTCCTCAAGCACCGTAATCGCTTTTACTTTAGCTCAGTCAATATTATGCTAATATGGCTGACAATTGGCTCTACTTGAACGTGGTGCTGGGACGTTTACTTATTCCTATATTAAATGAGTTGTATTATGTTAAAATAATTAAAGGTAATTGAGTTTCACATTAATTGCCAATGTGTGACGAATCCTTTTTATGGTTGCAGATGTAGTCTCTGTGACCAATTCTTTATGTACGATAGATGAGAACGTTCTCGATGATATATGATATTAGAATATGATATTAGAATATCGATACATATACATATATACTAAAAATTTTAAAGGAAATTTGTTATGAGATTGAGCCTATGCAATTATATTGTTATGCAGGCACATTGTTTTGATTGCCTTTTGTTAAATTCGTCGTCGAATCTAAATTTTTTTGGTAAATTGCCTTAAATGTCATGAAATATTTAAGACAGTAAAAATAATACATTTATAGAAATAAAAAAAATATATTTGTAGTTAAATTTGTTATAGAAAAGGTATTTCTATTTTTACCCGACTGCGCAACGTAAAACTAGGTACCGTGTTTATAATTATAAGTCTATCTATGTAGCGTTGTAAAGACCAAACGGGTTAAAATCGGTTAAATTTTGATGATTCTTACGTCAATTAATTTGTCTATAGCTTGCGAATATAAAATATTAAAATTTAAGATATAAATATTGATTATATCGATTAAATTGATTTTATTATTACACCAGTCGTGGCGCAGGGGCACAAAGTGTGACTGTAAATCAACTGGTTGTGGGTTCGATCCACACTCGAGGAGATGAAATATTTACTTAAATTTATATTATATTTCCATTTCTTCGCTCTGGTGTCGAGGCAAAGCGCGGCGTTGAGTTCTGCCACTCAACACGCAATGCCTGCAGAATTCGGCAGAAAGTGGGGTACGGAGTGTCTTAACACTGGGTTCCCTCTGCCTACCCTGCTGTGTGCGGGATACAACGTGAAGCTAATTTATTTATTTATTTTATTTTACTATTACTTTTAACGTTACAAAATTACTATTTATTAATATATGTAACATATTATTTAAATTAAATCTAATATAATTTTTTGTGGTAACTTCTTTACATAAGGAAATGTAAACATAAGATATTTTTTTACATTTATATTCATTAATTGTGAATAGTAGTCTTGTAATATTTTTTTAATCACATTTTCCCTTCTCCCGATCAAAATAATTAAAATAAAATGAGTATTAGACAGAATTTGACTAATAATTAGGATCCCTACCTTGCTGTACGCGGAATACTTTTCGCGGGTGCGAATCGAAATCCGAACCGTCTCGTTTATGGTCAATAAACAAAAAAATAAATGCAACTCAAAGATATCATAACATTTTTTTAAAGTTTATATACTATATATGTATACTACTACAGGCCCATATCAGTCACTATACTCAAGATTATGGAGCGTGTACTGAACAACAGACTTGTGGCATATCTGGAGGATAATAGTATCCTAAGCGATAGCCAGTACGGATTCAGTCAAGGGCGGTCAACAGGAGATCTCTTTGTGTATGCCATTCACATATGGAGCGAGGCTATCGAGAGATATGGTGAAGCCCTAGCCTTGTCTCTCGATATCTCCAAAGCTTTTGACAGGTTCTGGTATGCAAGCTTTTTAATTAAGCTTCCCGCACACGAACCACCGGCTGACCTTTGCAAACGGATATCAGACTTCTTGAGTGAGCGATCGATACAAGTGGTCCTAGATGGCCACGTATCTGATCAACAGGCTATAAAAGCCGGAGTTCCTCAAGGATCTGTACTGTCCGCAACCCTATTCTTGCTGCACATCAACGATATGTTAACACCCGGGTATATCGTTGGGTTCGCTGATGATAGCACGGTTGTTGACAGATATCTGTCCAATGCAAAGGCCAGCCAGAACGAAATACAGTCTTGTGGAGAGTGTATGATAGATCGTCTGAACCTGGTACTTCAGAGCGTCTCCGAATGGGGCAATGCCAATCTTGTCAAGTTTCACGTTACCAAAACGCAGACATGTTTATTCTGTGGAAAACAGAGCCCCTTCGGTCTTGCTCCGGCTTTCCTAGTTGTACCCGTGCCGATAGCTGACCATCTTAAGCTTCTTGGCATGAACTTTACGTCAGATGTAAACTTTGGACGTTATATCGAGTCTTTGAATACATCCTGACTGCAGCTAAAAAATTAGGTGTCCTCTAAAAGGTTAGGTAATATTTCACTCCGGGACAACTTCTTCAACTTTATCAGGCTCAAGTCCGATCGTGTATGGAGTACTGCTGTCACCTTTGGGACGGATCTGCTAAATATCAGCTACCGACCTTAGACTCGATTGAAAATCGCGCCAAGAAGCTGATTGGCGACACAGTGATTGCTGAGGCAAAGCTGCAAAGCCTTGAACATCGACGAAAAGTAGCCTGCTTGTCGATATTCTATAGGATACATTTCGGATAGTGTGCAACAGCGCTGCATGACCTAGTTCCTTCTTCTTCTTTCCATCTGCGAGGCACTAGACGTAGGCTGGGTGAAATACACATATGTCTTCGATATACCTCCTTTTCGTACGCAGCGCATGCGAAGAGTTAAAAAGTGGAACTCCCTGCCTGCCGAACTATTCCCCGATGAGTATAACTTAGACCTTTTTGAGGCAAGAGTGAATAAGCACTATCTAGGTAAGCATGCTCCACCATCGTTTGCAGCGTCACTTACCACCAGGAGAGATAGCGGACAAACGTTCTCCAATAAAAAAAAATATATAAGTAAATTCCAGTGAAATTATATCAATGATGAATATTAAATTATGGCCATTTAATTTGATCCCGCCGTGTTTACAAGCCACTGACTTACGCGATTGTAACACGCTGTGGTGGGTTCGTACCTCCTTATCGGACTGTCGCGTCGCTTGTGCTGGCAACAAGCCAGCTTTGCTTTTTATTTGGTTAATGATTGAATCAATGACATAATAACGCTGTATAAATTACAATGTTTCTTCATTATATAATTTACTTATTAATTATAATAAATAAAGACCATCGTGGTGTTAATTGTAGGTTTGATGCCCGCTCAAGGGAGTAAATTATTTTGTTTTCTCTAGCTAACAACAGGCAATTTATCAAATACAAGTGGAAAGTAAAGAGCGAAGTGTCTAGACAGCAAACTATAATTATTCTATACTGTATACTACATGTAATAATTATTGTATCTTATGATTTTTTATATTGTAATTATAGTGTATTTAATTACATAATAGTTTGCTGAAATTATTTGTTGTGGCAGTCGTGGCACATTTGGACAATATTTGACTTTAAGCCCGAAGGTCGTAGGTTCGATCTCCACTAAGAGCGCAACGTCGAGTTTTGCAACTCTTAACACTCATAAGATAAGATAATACGCTTATTCTCATTTTATATGCGGGATACAGCGTGAACTGAAACTGAATAACGATATATATTTTTTTCTCATTTAATAATTTCTATTTACAATGGACCCAAACTTACAGCTTTATACTAACAGGCTACATTTTGCACTAACAGGCTAATAATTACTAATTATACTGAACATCAAAAAATTGTATAAAATAAATATTACGTTAATACATATAAATTACATAAGCTTTACAAGCTTGGAACGCTTTTAGGCATTCAGCGAAGGCCACCCCTTCATTAGGCTTCTACTCGCCCTAGTCGTTTTTAATTTCAGTTCAGTGTAACTAAATGAGGCCCGCACTCTCGCTTACATTTCCCCTAATAGGGACTTGATGAGCTTCTACATACGATCGCTTTTTGGTACTAACTTTACAAGATTTTATATTAAAAACTATTTAAGTTTTTAGAATTAAATCCGTATAAAGCAAAATTAAGGAATAATGGATCGATTAAAATATCCTAATATTTCAATATTGATGAAATTAATGATGATTATTTTAAATAGATATTAATCTTGTTTTTTTTGTACTTAAATACTGACTATGGTTATATATTGCAGCACAACGATTTTCCTAACAAATAGATAAAATTATTTTCATATCCTTAATCTGGTAAAACAACAAAACATGACGGTGAGATCTGCCTCTCAACACGCGGCGTCTCGAAAATAGTTAATTCTAAAAAGTAAGATAAGCGTAATATGTAAAGTGTACTGCTTGCTGCTTGTGTAGCTTTTGATACATCCTTCTGATTATAATTGTATTTCTTTTAATAAACAAAATATAACGAAATCCTATATTTTTTTGTCTGTAATATTATAGTACCTGAGTTATGGAAATCACAACTCTTAACGTAAAATTTTATTCTATCGATTTCTATTGAATATATATTTATGAAACCATTATAGATCCTTGGCTACATTTATCTCTCTAATATAATATACACATATAATATTGTCCTATTACAAACGACTACCAATTAAACTAAAGCACAGTATTATCTGTACGTCTCATTAGCGGCGTACATCATCCAGTGTTAGCGGATCAGGGATATTGATTATAGTACCTCAGGTGCTGGCGTTATACAATTAATGGGGAACGTAATATGTTGGAAACATCTTGGTAACCAATTGAATATTGGTGCATCGAGATCTATGTAGTTTGTGCAAATAATTGTGAGTTTATACGTTACTTAGAGTTTTATCGAGAATGTGGTTAAACAAAATATGTTTAGCTTAAAAGATTTGATATATTATAGGTTTTAAACTTTAAATTCATAATTAAAGGTATATTATATTCATTCCAGTAAGCAAGGGTAGTGTTTCAAAGTTGTAGCTTCGTAAACATATCGTAAAAACAAAAGTATTATTAAATATTGAGGCGATTGTGGCGCAGTGGCACTGTAACAGGATCTCACTGTGGTTTCGGTTTCTATCCCGAAAGAGTGAATTCTTTGTATGGCCCCGCTCTGGTAACAGGACATAGCACAATGTTGCGTTCCATCATTCATCACGCTAAGTCTCGAAAACTGGGTGGAAACTGGGGAAAAAAAAGTCTTTACACAAAGTTCCCTCTACTTACCGTGCTATATGGGATCGTAAATGAAAAAAAATCGAACTAACAATCATCGTGTTTAGTCAGAAGCTAGGTTAAGGAAAGAAGAAGTAATGTGCATATAATGTGATTAATTACCCGTTAGTGTAACCAGCGTGGAGTGGCTGAGTTACGCGGCTACCCTGCTCCGACAAAGTGTATCTGGCCGTGTGCCAGTCCACAACGTCCGTTACTCATACTTTTATTGCGTAATTCGTTTCAAAAGCCCTTAATTTTAATATGAAAACATCTGATGTGAAATATTGCTTGACCTATTTCTTGAACATTTTACTCGCTTTTAAATTTCGCTCGTTTTCGGTGCTAGTTGTAGATTTGCGCCCGAAAGAAATTTCTTTAATTCAAGTTGCTGTTTTGTAGAGTTAGTGCGGTGATGTTATATATGTTGATTCTTATATTAAACCAGAACTTATGCACAAATGTATCTTATGCACAAAGCAACTTTTCTATTGAATTGATTTTCTCTTGACTGTTGAATATGAAATTCATATACTATAATACATTATATATTTTTGGACCTACCCGTCATCATGGACTACCGTAAAATGTTCGAAATGTCGGATTTTCGAAAAACCTAAAATATATACGATAGAACCAGTTACAGAATTTCATTTAAAATTATTAAAAATAACATAAGTCAAATATATTATTATCATTGAAAAATTTATCTTTCAAGAAAACGCGGTAAACGAAATAGTCGTACATTGTTTACTTATTTGCCCAATGTTAAATAAGAGAGAATTAAGTGAAGATAACCCATCAAGAGAAGTACTTCATTGGTATCACTTATTGATAAATTGGATGTTGCAGATTTTTTAAAACTAAGGCCTCCAATTAACGTCTTAGATTTAAATATTAGCTCGTTCTAGTCATGAAACACTACAAGCACGGCATAAAATAGCCTCATTCAACATGTATTGTCTTTAAAAGTGGACTTAGCATCTGAGTGGGTGTCACAATACTAGAATCCTTTTGCTGTCCTTGCTTTATGGTGCATACAACCTGAAGCTAAAAAACAATGGAAAAATATTTATTTATAAATATCGATAAAAAGTAATCTCGATAAACAAACATTTTTCAATTAATTGCTGTATAGCTTAAGGCTAAATTGTAACAATTTAGCCCTTAAGCTATTATATAATTAAGTACTGCAAAATATGCACTTATTTTCTATATTTCTATTATTACATACATATGCAGGCAAAATAAAACAAACATTAAACATTTAGTATTATTTCATATTTGTTCATTTAGTATTAATTCATATTGGCAGCACTGAAAATTTTCTCTGCTGGAGAGTTCCTCAATAAGGAGCTTTGATCGCTGCCTTGACATACACATTCGAAGCAGTACATCAGAGAGGCGTCGCGCATCGCGAGCAGAGAGGCGCGACTAACGCAATTTGACGACTAACATCAGTGGTGACAAACGCCGGTGGCGAGTAACGCCGGTGGCGACTATCGTGGGTGGCGACTAACGCCGGTGGCGACTAACGCAATTTGACGATTAACGTCATTGGTGACTAACGCCAGTGCGACAAACGCAATTTCACGACTAACGTCAGTGGCGACTAACGCTAGTGGCGACTAACGCCGGTGGCGAGTAACGCCGGTGGCGAGTAAGGCCGGTGGCGAGTAACGCCGGTGGCGAGTAACGCCGGTGGCGACTAACGCCGGTGGTGACTAGCGCTGGTGGAGAATAACGCCGGTGGCGAATAACGCGGGTGGCGAGTAACGCCGGTGGCGAGTAACGCCAGTGGCGACTAACACCGGTGGCGACTAACGCCGGTGGCTACTAACGCAATTTGACGACTAAGTTTATTGGCGACTAATGCCGGTGCGATTAACGCAATTTAGCTACTAACGTCAGTTGCAACTAACGCCCGTGCCACTAACGCAATTTGACGACTAACGTCAGTGGCGACTAACGCTGGTGACGATTAACGCCGGTGCGACTAACGCAATTTGACGACTAACGCCGGTGGTGACGAACGCCGGTGCGACTAACGCAATTTGACGATTAACGTCAGTGGTGACTAACGCTCGTGCGACTAACGTCATTGGCGACTAACGGGCGACTAGCGCCGGTGGCGACTAACGCCGGTGCAACTAACGCAATTTGACGACTAGCGTCATTCGCGACTAACGCCGGTGGCGACTTACGCCGGTGCGACTAACGCAATTTGACGACTAATCTCAGTGCCGACTAACGCCGATACGATTAACGCAATTTGACGACTAACACCAGTGTGACTAACCCAATTTGGCGACTAACGCCCGTGCGACTAACGCACTTTGACGACTAACGTCATTAGCGACTAACGCCGGTGATCAGCAGGAGTGCGTCCAGTACTGGGTGTACTGGACGCACTCCTGCTGATCACCGGCGATCAAAGCAGCAGACCTACGAGATGCGTATGTCTTGTATCTCGGAGGTGACTTGGGACGTCACTGGTCATTACAGCTTCTGAAAACAATCACCAAAACAAAAACAAGGCAAATCAATTAGATAATTTAAGCACCTTACCATCGAAAAATGTGGCACAAATATCAATCATACTTATCTAGAAAACGTATAAAAATTTGAACGCCACGGGATTTGAACCCGTGCCTCTTGGAATTAATACGCATTTGAAGAGGTACGGGTTAAAAATCCTGTATGTAATGAAATATTTCTCAAAAAAAAAATTCAAAATCAATCAATCAACTCAATCTTGCTTTTTGGAAGTGACAGTAACAATGATGTTGTACATATAAATTCTATTCACAGAAACGCAACAATAAACCTGCAGACTAATAAGACAAATGACGATTTTAGATTTTAGTTTCTCAGGTAGCAATAACTTACTCCCTAACAACTCCCTAAAATGATGCAGTAGAAGGCTCTCTTTTAATCTCACAAAATATTTTTTACCTTCCCGCTATGTTCTGGGCTAACTGAGTTCTCATTAGGTTTTCACCAATTTCCGGTTATGAGAGAGAAATCGAAAACCTACTTATGTTTACTTACTACTGCTTTTTAAAAAATCCTCTTAAAATAACTGGTATAATACTTTCATATACATTACGCACAAACATACATTCTCATACAATTAGTGCTCGTCCAGTCGCTCAATTCTTACTTTTCTTTGGCTTTATTGGACTGAATATTTTTTTGACTGGTGGTTTTTTTACTTTTTGTTTATTCGTCATTTTAAGATACTTCTAATATTACGACGCGGCGGCGCCTGATTATCGTCGAATATTATTTAGTAAATAAACACTTTTATTTCTTCGCTCTTGTAATAAGATAGTTCCAACACTTAACACACAATGTCTCGAAAATTTAATATTGCACGGGGAAAGTGTATTGAGTGAGTGTCCTAATGCTCGGTTCCATCTGCCTTTCTTGCTATAGGCGGGATACAGCCTAAAGGTACACATAAAATATTAACTTACGACCACGAGTAGTCAATATACGATGTTAATACCGCTAAGAACTAAATAAACTTCTATCATCATATAACAAGCATATGCCAACAGTCACTAGTGAAGTGAGAACTCATTCAAACTTCGTACTGTGTCACTTACGTTAACTATACTAACTGAACTAACTCGTCAAACTTACTCTCGCAGTTACATTCATTTATTTACTGTGGTACTATTCTCGTATGGAATTACATATATTTTATAAATATAGATAATTTATATTCATTACTTGAGGTCGTCGTGGCGTAAGGACATATGGACTCGACTATAAGCGCGACGGTTGTGGGTTCGATTCCCACTTGGGGAATGAAATTTTTAAATTTTTATTTCTTCGCTCTGGTGACTACGCAAATCGCGGCGTTGAGTTCCGCCACTCAACACGCAATGCCTCCAGAATTCGGCGGTAAGTGGAGAACGGGATAATGGGAAGAGTGTACACTAGGTCTCTAAGTTCCAGTGTGAAGCTGATAAAAAATATATATATAATATTTATTACTATTTAGGCCAGTCGTGACGCAGAGGCACAGAATGTGACTGTAAAATCGAGGAGAGATATAATAAAATATTTACTTACATACATACACTCGAGGAGATAAAATATTTACTTACATTTATATTTTCATTTCTTCGCTGTGGTCGAGGCAAAGCGCGGCGTTGAGTTCCGCCACTCAACTCGCAATGCCTCCAGAACTCAGCGGAAAGTGGGGAATAGTGTGTCTTAACACTAGGTTCCCTTTGGCTACCTTTCGATATGCGGGATACAGCGTGAAGCTGATTTGATTTGATTTATTAGTAGTAGCAGGCAACTTCGTTTGCGAGAACTAAAAGTTGTAAAATCAGTTATTTTCTATTTCGGGGAAACCTCCCGAAATTGAAAAATGTCCCGTGCTTTCTTACCCTCCCCACTCCTCAAGGACCCCAAATTTTATTACTCTAGGCGGCGTAGTTTCGTCTGTCAGTCACTCCGTGGCGGAACAATTTAATACAGAGGTACATACGTATATTATACGGCTAAAGGAGTCAATATAACAGGTCGAAAAAATATATAACATCAAAAAGATTTTTCCAAAATTATAATTACTACCGTTTCACTATTTCATAAAATAATACGATGAGATGTAATATTCATATGTACATACTTATAGAAGCAATATAAAACTATATTACACAGTACGGGGTAAGCTCACTAACGCCCAATATTAATAATCTATCTCCTACGTCAATTTTCGATTGTTCCATATATATATCCAATCTCTAGATTGGATAGATATATGGAACAATCGAAGATTGATGTAGGAGATAGATTATTAATATTGGGCGTAAGTCTATTTAAGGGATGGGTGCCCAATTTTAAAGTAATCTATCTATTCACGCAGCATTCTGTCGTGAGAGACCTTTTCTTAATCATTGATTTATCACTTCTAAAAAGAACATGAAGCGCGTTCACATCAAAGGTGGTGATGACAACTGATGAACTGATGAAGATTTTTAATTCGTTATATTTGATGCAATAATTTTTTTTTTGTGGTTTAAATATGAAAGCTGTTGTTTATACGTACGTGTTGGCAGTTCAAATTTCAATTAGGGGAATATTTTTATTTATAATCTTGAGTGTTTCTTTTTTTCCGTCACTGCACGCTGTAGCAATAATCATTAATTTATAAAATTAATTAAAATAATTGCAAAAGGTAAGCTTATCTATGAATGTAATTCTAGTTCTTACTTTATATTTTGAGAATTTTACAAAATCTACGAAAAACCAAAAATTAAAATAAACTATTAAAACGTTGACTGCTATGAATGCTGATCTCACTGTCATCCACATTTCTAGGTAACAGTCTCGTGTATTTCCCTACTTTGTATTTGAAATGGCCCGCCCATACACTGCATGAGAACGAATGATAGTAGTTTACTAAACGGCGCGGAAAATATACCTACTTTAGCGAGACCAAGGGCATTCGCTGATACGACGTATTTTGTAGTATTGCTGCATATTATTTTCTTTTTGTCGGTTTGGCGAAAATTGTTTTGTTTCTTCGACTGTGTTTAATTAAACTGATATTTATTATTTGAATTCACACACATTAAAAAATTGTATGAATTAATATGTACAAAACATTAAGATTCCATAATACAGAGATTCTCAACCACTGTGCCGCGGCACTTTTGTGTGCCGCCAAATTTCAAAAATGTGCCGCCAAATTTTGCAAATATATAGTAATGTTAATATAATTAAATTATATCATTTAAAAAGAAAAATATTTTTAACATGAATATATATTTAAATCCACAAAAAAATAAATTCGTATATTTAAAATTTTTGTCATGAACTATTTATGCAGTTTGTTGTAGTAAATAATTTCTCTTTGTGTGCCGCCAAATTTTCTTTGTGTGCCGCCAAATTTTGAAATCGTTAAATAAGTTCCGCAACAAAAAAAAAGGTTGAGAATCACTGGCATAATATTTAGAGATTACACACACATTAATCGCTTGTATCCCAAAGTTAGTCTACGTAGCGTATAGACAAGAAAAGTGTTTGTGGAAGGACAAATGCGTGGCTATCACATTAGACAGATAGACCATTAGGTTCTATATCATTAATTACTCAGACTCACAGAGCGAATAAAGTCTATAAAAATGGGTTTAATTTTTTTGCCCTATATACTCAAACATCCTAGTATATAAAAAACAAGAATATATATTTTATAATAGAATAGAATATTTATTTCTAGTCTATTATAAAATATATATTCTAGTATTTTAATAGTTAATATATTAGAATATTTTATACGATTTAGTATAAACAATTAATAAATATAAACAGCCAATAGCTTCTAAAATATAATAGAAATGTTTTCATTGGGACAGCAGGCTTTGCACAGCATCAGTATAACAGATCGGACCCCCCGCTAAGATAAATGTGCAGATTTGTTCCAACACCCGCGGCGCCCGAATTTCATTATACGGGCTTATTATGAAATTAAGACGTACATAAATATTTAGGCCTTTATTTACTTAAATTTGAACCTAACTTCGTTTATTTGATAAGTATGTTTTATATTTGCATATTTTTTATTTTTTTCCAGATTCAGGGTTTTAGTGACTGGTAAGGAGGAGAGCTCAGTTGACGTTGGAGAATCGACAGTGTTGACGATAGTGGAGAAAGGTCACATACAAAGCATGAGGGACCCCCGGATGTGTGAAAGAAGCTGATAACAGTTGATGAGGCATTTGTTCTCCACTTAATATTTGAGTAAGAGATATTGGCTATTGGATAACAGACTTTGCATTAACACCGCAGGCAAATGAAAATATTAGAAAAAAAAATATTGTCCCGGCTGGAAATTGAATCCAAATTTAAAGGAAATTTAAATTTTCTTAGTCCTTGTCCTTTCACTTCCGAGAAACATGCTATTTCTCGTAGGCAGAGAAAACTTGCAGTTTTAATGGGAGTGTCTTATAGGTACTAGGCTTCCTACCACTTTCTACTAATTTTTTTGGGAATGATGGGTACGTGGGGTTAGTTAATTTAAGTTTTGAATTATAAATGTTTATAAATTTATATTATTATGCAGTTTACCAATGACCACATTGGTAAACTGTATAATAATATAAATTTATAAACATTTATAATTTAAAACTTAAATTAACTAAAAATTTCCAGTCGAATTATTCTAACCGTCTTAACTAGCATCAGTATTAAAAACTATGAAGTGTGTCACATCCTCGCCGCAAACTGTTCGCAAGTGAACACTGAACAGTGTGCTCGAGCGCCGGAAACAAGCCTCGATCTGCAACTCGATGTGAGGGTCGCTCAGGAACTTTGTGCCACTTGTGTGTTGCAGCTAGTTTATTAATTAGCTTCTAGCGGATGCTGATTCTACATGTATTTTGATTATCGGGATATATAATATAGCAAATTTAATCTGAAAATAAATGTTATAAAGTAGAAAACTATGATATAAATGGCTATTCACTATTTCATTCGGTACAGAAAATTTAGACGCTACCACAAAGATCCTTCGACCTCCATCCAATTTTAAATAGTTATTGCTGTATTACTCTTATAGTCTCTATTATGTTTCAAAATAATTATATTGAAAATGTTTAACTTATAGGCCAGTCGTGGCGTAGGGGCACAAAGTGTGACTGTAAAACCGACTGGTTGTGGGTTCGATGCCCACTCGAGGAGATGAAATATTTACTTAAATTTATATTTCCATTTCTTCGCTCTGGTGTCGAGGACAAGCGCGGCGTTGAGTTCTGCCACTCAACACTCAATGCCTCCAAAATTCGTCAGAAAGTGGGGAACGGAGTGTCTTAACATTAGATTCCTTCTGCCTACCCTCCAGTGTGCAGGATACAGCGTGAAGCTGATTTATTTATGATTTGATTTTTTAATTTATACCTCTTTGATTGTACTTTATTGTAAGTATAATTTGAAGCAGTTATATTTATTGTAGCATTGAAGAAATTTATGTAGTATTGTCTCTCGTGGCGCAATTAGACAACATCAGACTATAAACGCAATGGTTTTAGGTTCAATTTCAAATCAGGGGAATAGTTACGCGCGGCGTTGAGTTCCGCCGCTCGATACGCAGAACTAAAAAAAATGGGGAATCTAGTGTTTTAACAATAGGTTTCTTCTACCTTCTACCAGTCATCCACAAAAAATCTTTCAATGTAATTTTTTTTAAGGTCTTAAATATTTTTATACAATTAAAATGTAACAACATAAAATATATAACCGTAATGAATTTCGCTTTCCATATTAAACGAACCGACCAAACATTCAACAATCTGTATCAACAGGAATCGCAGTTTCGATAAAACTGTAAGTAATGGAAAATCCGTAATTAATTCGAGTTTACCGATATTTAGTAAATAGCGAACGTGTTGAGGGAAGTTTTGCTAATATATGTGTATGTATATACTACTATTAGCGTCCTAACGCTTAAACTTCTGTCTTAAACAAGCGTTTGAAATAGGAGAAATCACTGATTCTAAGTGCCCTAGTTTACGAGCCGCAAGGTGCGGGAGCTCAGTTACAGAAGGACCGATCCGAACGGACAGACGACGATATCATTTTCGATTTCGACTATGTGATTATTTGCTCATATTTTTCTTTGATTCTCTTCGCTTATTCGAAGTTAGAAGTAAATTAGATTTTACTATTTTATACTTTTAAATATTTATTTTACGTTCATTATATTAATAATATAGCTGATTTTGTTTAGTAATTTTTTATAATTATTTTCCTTTGGTTACGCTTACTTATTATTTTTTGTTCATTTCAATTAGTTACATATTTTTTATAATATAAAAAAAAATCCATAAATTACGTTTACTTACTACTTTGTGTTAATTTTAATCCTAGATAACCTACGTCGAATCAACGTAATCGATTTTGAAATATCAATATAATTCAATGGTTTTTTACATCACCAACGGGTCGTCCCTGTCTCAGTTGACTCTCGGAGCTTGCAAAATATACCCATATTTCTTCGGTAAGTGTTTATGTAGTTAGTTATCTTTAGAGTACGTTTTTTATTTTTTTTTGTGAAAATATATTATAGCCACTTTTTTGAGAATAAATGCACATATTTTTTATTAAATTTTATACATATTATAGGCTACAATAAACAACGTAATGTCGTCACAAATTTATGTATATTATGCAGAAATCAATCGGCTGTTTCATAAAACGACAGGTGAAGGGATTCAGAAGCCGGACAGCGAAATTTATGTCAACTTACTAAAAGATTGAAGTACATAGTGATACCAAACACCCTGGGGTGAGTGCTCCACCAGTGGTAAAACGCTTAGGTATAGAAAACATATCAGAAAGTGGAACTGAAACTTCTGAAAGTGCTTCGCCAAGTAGGTATGTCGAATTATATTGTCACGCAAGAGCATCAAATTCTTAGAGACAGAAAAGATCATAAAAAAAAGATTTTGAAAATTTTACATAATAAAATATAAAATAGAATATAGTTGAATATTAAGAAACTTAGTCGAAATTAAAGTGATTCTTACATATGTGTCATACGACTAATCCAAATTCTGTATGAAATCATCTATATATCATAAATAAAATTTAAAAAAATAGACATAAAAAATTCTAAAAAGACAACAAGCAACTTGAAAAGAACTAGTTATCTTCAAACGGCTTAACATATTTTCTTGATACATATTTACGTTTATTTCATATTTATATTTGTATACGTTTGAACGTATGGCTTAGTGGTCAGAATGCCTGGTCGGTTTCCAGGAGGCGCGGGTTCGAGTCCCGCTACGTTCAAATTTTTATACGTTTTCTAAATAAGTATTTTTCTTTTCTAAGTGTGGAATAACACTTTAAAAATGTTTAAAAATATTTTCTTGAATCATGGCTATTCGATATCTAGATTATCCGTTCTCGACGATCCGTTTGGCGGTGGCGCAGCAGACACACGTACATGGACACGTCCACCATATAGCACTCCACATTTTTCCATCGGGAGTTAAAAATAATATCTTTCAAACTTTGACAGTTATAACAATGTAATTAATATCTAAATTTTAGTACCATAGCACACCTGGCAACTATAACCGAAATCGATCCAAGCCTTCTCTCATTCTTTATTCCAAGCACTTTGTAGGGAATTTAATAAAATAAAGTAACCTTCCCTTTCCGTATCTCGTTACGATTAATACAATTGGGTGAATTCGTATCCATTACAATTTAGTTCAAAGCCAGCGCTGGCGTGAGGCTTGTTATATTTACAATCGGGTGAGGAATTAAAGTAAGAATGTTCGAACAATAGTGTTTTATGTGTTATTTTTTTCTTTGTACTTTGGGTAATGTTTAAGTATAATATACAGGTTTTTATTTTTATTAAATAGAGGTGAGGTCCAGTAGTGGCGGATTTTCACCGCCCGGCAATTACAATCAGAGTGATTTATCACTATGCTCTAGGTAAATTAAGTTTATAAACTTGACAAACATGAAGGCTTGTGAAAGAAAAACAGCAAGAAATAAAAATAAGCAGAAAATTTAAAAATGAAGTACATAATAATTTTCATAATTTTCAATAGAAATTAAATCCACAATTCTTATGACTAGTAACATAATTAAGCATAAATTAAATATTTAGTCATTTTTTAATGATATTTCTTTAGCTTCAAGCTGTATCCTTTGTATAACAGGGTAAGCAGTGAGTGAGAACTTCGTTCTACATTTTCCGAACAATTTTCGAGATATTACATATTGAGTAGCGAAACTCAACTTCGCCCGAGTTCTTATCATGGCTAGTGAACGAAAATAATTAATTCCCTCCGAATGGCAATCGAACCTGCAACTGTCGCGTTTGCAGTTGACTATTCTCTATCCTTATGAATAAATACAGATCCTTTATGTATAAATGTGTATACATGTGTCTTATCAAATATCGTATAATTGGGATGGAACTGGTCTCCGTTTGCTCGTAGTTTTGAGAAAACTGTTTTAGTTCTGCACAAGTTCCATTTCAGAATAATCGCCGAAGTTGTATACATCTTGTTGTATAAATACGCTTATTGTTCAAGTAGTAGTTTAGTTTCTTTCTATATATGCATAATTATATATGTATACTTGAGAAGGAAGTAAATAGTGATTACATTTTGTAACTTATTATGGAAGGTCTTTTATTTTAAATGTAACTCATTAACCAGATTAATAGGGTATTTTTTAGCGTCACGCTGTATCCTGCACACAGCTGAGAAGGCAGAGGAACCTAGTGTTAAGACATTATATTCCACATTTTCTGCTGAGTTCTGGAGACGTGTTGAATGGAGGACTCATTGCACTCAACTCAACTTTTTTTTTGCTTAATATTTCATTTTCTAGAGTGGAAATCGAACTCACAGCCTGTCGAGTTTTTAGTCACACTTTGTGCCTTTTTGTGCTCTTTTACGATACGTCGGTACGGTACGGTTACACGTGTTGGTGGTTGGTAGATGGGAGTGGCTTTCATCTTGAGGCAAGTCGTGGCGCGGGGGCGCAAAGTGTGACTATTTGTGGATTCGATCTCCACTTGAGAAAAAGAAATATTTACATAAATTTATATTTCCCTTTCTTCGCTATAGGGTCGAGGCCAAAGAGCAGCGTTGAGTTCCGTCACTCAACACACAATGCCTCCAGAATTCGGCGGAAAGTAGGAAACGAATTGCTGTAACACTATGATTCATCTGCCTTGTGTACGTTTGTTCTTAGCTTGTTCTTTACAAGCCGTGTGCTTGTTCTTTATTTAAAGCTATTTCGTTCAAAATAAGAATAAAAATTGTAAGAAAATAAAAATTTACATACTTATACAAATATGAAGTACATGGAGCTATAAGATTATACACTTCTTTCTCTTTTCGACCAGTTTATATGTTCTCTTTATAGTTAAATATAATATTTTACTGGTATCAGTTTATAATAAATCATTACCGTAAGGGCGAGAAAAGTTTAGAATTCGAAAGTTTTATAAATTAGTTTATTATAGAATAAGCTTCTTAATAATCAATTATTACAATTAATCAAGGCAATAAGGCGATATTAATTATAGAGTGTAAATTAAGTTTGGCTGTCTAATATAACCTCGAATGATTACTCAAAGGGATTAATTACAATTTAACTTTATATAACCAGAAAAGTCTTTCACGATTTTAGGTTGGAATCTTACTAAGAAAAAATATTGAAAAATATTTAATAGTTATATAAGTATTTTTAATATTTTTAAAGTGTTATTCCACACTTAAGAAAGAATAATACTTATTAAGAAAACGTATAAAAAATTGAACGTAACGAGATTTGAATCTGCGCCTCTTTGGAAACCGTCCAAGTGTTCTGACAAACTAAGCCATACGTTCTCATCGAGCTTATACGCTTGTTACAATTTATTTAGTTAGTTACTTATTTGACTTAACTTCGTAATCTTAATAGTACTAATACAGTTAAAGAACCTGTTAAAAATAAATAACAAAAATATAATAGGAACAGCAAAAAGGGTATAGATTTCGTGGTACCATTTGTTATTGAGAAGTCTTTAAAATGAGAATAGAGAAACGAGCGGTTTATTAATAATTTTCCCATATATAATGAAAGATTAGTTAAGCCATCTGTGGCTGTCTTTTGAATTATGTATTATTTTAATTTCCTCGCTCGCACCACTTTATTCTTAATATCTCAAAAATCGGTCGACGCTTAGAAAATTAAATGCCGTTTCCGCAATCTGTGGGATACAGTGTGAAACTAAAAAAAATAAATTGTAATAAAAAAATACACGTAAACATATAAACTAACCTTTAAAGCAAAAAATATAGAGTTAAGAACAACAAAAGCGTATCACACAATACAATACCGTGCTCGGTGTAAAACAAAACACCTCAGAAGTCACTTATTGACTACGAGCAGGCTCAGTCCGCATTGTTGCTGGTTAGCGCTACTTCTGCGACGCGCTCTACATTCTGTACAACAGTTAGTTCTATTATTTGAGCTTTTACTATTGATTTACATATTGATTTACATTTGGAATAGCGTGAAGATTTACATTTGGAATAGCGTGAAGCTATAATATAAAAAAAATATTCATATATTAAACGCGAAAGTCGTGAGTTCGATTCCAACATGTAAGAATAAATTATTTCTTTCCTCTCGCTGGTACCATGATAAAGTGTGGCTTTGAGTTCCACCACTCAACACGCAATGTCATTTATTTCAAGGACTTACGTATTATATATGTATGCAAAGTGAGTGAGTGAGTGATTAAATTAAATCAAATTTAATTTACAACATAATAATTTTGATATGCTACATTCATATTCCGTTGAGGCCGGTCGTGGCGCAGCGGCACGAGGTGTGACTGCAAAACCGACTGGTTGTGGGTCCCAACCCCACTCGAGGAGATGAAATATTTACTTAAATTTATATTTCCATTTCTTCGCTCTGGTGTCAAGGTTAAGCGCGGCGTTGAGTTCTGCCATTCAACACGCAGTGCCTCCAGAATTCGGCAGAGAGTGGGGAACGGAGTGTCTTAACACTAGGTTCCCTCTGCCTACCCTGCTGTGAGCGGGATACAGCGTGAAGCTAATTTATTTATTTTTATTTATATTCCGTTGTATTCAAATTAAAATAGCTTTTAGACTTAAATAATTCTACACTCTCCCGGCATCCACGGCGAGGTGTTGTAATAACAATTTGAAACTATAAAAGAAAATCAACTAGTTATGAAACGTCTGAATAATTTAATGAAAACAACCGCTAGCGTTACAAAAATGTTTCCCAACTCCGCAGAGACGCCTGTAAAAAGATAAATTCAAATTCTTTTAACGTAACTATACGCTTGAAAGTCTAATATTAATATAAAAAATCTTGTAATGGGGTAATTTACAGTGACCACCGTAGCGCTGTGGGATAGGCTGTCTGTAGTCGTGAACGGCTGTGAGTTTGAGCCTCATGTGTTGTAACATTTATATATTTTTTTATCACATTTCCCGTATGTTTCTAATGAAACACTACGCAGTGTTGAGTTCCGCCGCTCAGTATTTTATACTGAGCGTCAGTTTTGTGTCGTCAACAATTCTATGCACACAAGTAGTACAGCTCACATCGCGCGAATCTCGAGTCACTAGACAGGTTACTCTACTAATAAAAAATCTATAAATTAAAAAATAAATATTTCATTTTTACTCAAATACCAAGTACCCTGTAGCTATAATAGTAGCTGAGCGCTGAGTTCCACCACTCAAAATTTAATGAGGTAAATGGGTATTAAAATGTCTTAACATTCGGGTCGCTATGCTTATTTACCTTCATATATGTTGGATAAAGTGACACTACAAGAAACTCTCTTTTTATAAAACAAATACCCAAATTCTTAACTGAGGCGGAATAAAAACACCAATTTCTATATAAAAATAATATTTACAAAGCCTTGACAGAGTTAACAGGCAAAAATAAAAATTTACTGATTCCACTCAGATTTTTACTTGAATTGTATATACAATATATTTAATAATACAATATATTTAATAATACTCTATATAGTAACGCGTAAATATAATGAAATCAATTTAAAAAAATAGAATACCAATAATAATAAGATACCCCAGTACTTTATATTATTACAGTATCGTATTATTTTTGTGTAAGAATTAAATTTCAATACATTTTAATTTCATTCCCTGTACTTGAATTAAATTCTAACAACATGTTAGGATAACAGGTGTTATTTAACACCAGGCCGATATGCCTGTCCTCTCGATCGTTTAGATTTTCGTTTGATATTCGTTTGATATAAATATTATAAATGTTGTCATATTTTTATAAATTTATATTTCTCTCAGAAAGCAAATTTAAAAGTAAAAAATTTTTTTTTTCGTTATTTTGTTTACCAATGTTTTTTTTTTTAAATTTACTATTTGTATTCTGCAATCATTATATCACTTCTGTTGATAATATTTTGACCACTTTTCTAAATTGTTTTAGTTTTTCTTTTTTTTTTAAATATCAAATACACAAAATATGTAATGAAATGTGTATTGAAGCGCAACAGCACTGCAAGTGGTTGTAAACGCAGTAGTTGCTGGTTCGATGGCTACTCGGGAAATTCATTTATGTTCATTTTTTCCCTGTGGCAAGAAGATTAAAGGCGCCGATGAGTTCCGCCACTCGACACGCAATGATTCAAAAATCGATCGCCGAAAATAAAAAAAGGAACGGTGTGCGATGATACAATGCGAACCAAAAAAAAAATATAAGTGTATATTTATATTTTTACTTAAAATATTTTTTTCACACATGTAACATATAGAGTTAAAAAACTGACTCAAATTCGAAAATAGAGGTAACCCTCCCAATATTAAAATATCTAATATTTCAATAATAATGTACAAATCTTTCGTAATCAGTTTTTGATTAGTTTGATGAACGGCTCATGGCTTCTAAATTACTTTTGTTTTAAATTAATTGCGAACAAGTCTACAAAAGTCAAGGCTCTTTATAAATTTCAATTACAATTTTTCCACTCTATAAAAGAAACTAATATTTTTTTGTTAAACATTTTTAAAGTGTTATTCCACACTTAGGAAAGAAAAATACTTATTTAGAAAACGTATAAAAACGCGAGGCGAGGAGGCGCGGAGGCGCGGGTTTGAGTCCCGCTGCGTTCAAATTTTTATACGTTTTCTAAATAAGTAAGAAACTAATAAATTTAAAAATATCTTTTATTTTCAACATCAATATTTGTAGTGGCTTGCGAGATAAAAAGACAGAGTAGACAAAGGGAAACCAGTATTATGATACCCAACAATTTATTCTCAGGTGGGAATCGAACCCATAACTCTCTTTTTCTCCAAAGCACGAAGGCAGAGCTAATCCAGTGTCAAGAGACATTGTATATTGACTTCCGGAACTTAATCATAGGATTGTGCTTGTGGAAATGTAAAATTAATAAATTTGAATCTTATAGTCAAACGCCAACCTACTGCGCCACGACGGCCTCAGTAAAAACACATTTGAATAATATATTAATCAGCTTCACGCTGTATCCCGCACACAGCAGGGTAGGCAGAGGGAACCTAGTGTTAAGACACTCCGTTCCCCACTTTCTGCCGAATTCTGGAGGCATTGCGTGTTGAGTGGCAGAACTCAACGCCGCGCTTAACCTCGACACCAGAGCGAAGAAATGGAAATATAAATTTAAGTAAATATTTCATCTCCTCGAGTGGGGATCGATCCCACAACCAATCAGTTTTGCAGTCACACCTCGTGCCACTGCGCCACGACTGGCCTCAGACTACAGACTAGAATAATATATTCTTTTTTATATATCTATTATTTTATAATATCTGACGTTAGTCGTGGCGTAAGAGCAAAGACAGAGCACAGACAGTGTGACTACCCCGCTAGTGATAAAGCGTGAAGCTAGTTTAGTTTAGTTTTTTATATTTAAATTTCTTCGTTCTGGTATCGTGGCAAAGCGCGGCGTTGACTTCCGCTACTCAAAACGCAATGTCTCCTGAATTCGGCGGAAAGCGACGAACGGAGGGTCTTAACACTAGGTTCCCTTAGCCTATTTTGCTGTGTGCATGTGATATTTTTTTTTACTATTTTATAAGAAATAATAACTGAAAAATACAAATATATAAGCTTCGATGCTTAAAGAGGATAGAAAAATAATTAGAGTAGCGCCATTGTAGAATATTGTATATAAAAGTACCAACAATGGATATAACGAAGATTTTTAACAAGCAACATTTTGGCTCGCGCTGAAAATATGTTGTACGACTTCTGAACTGAAGTTTAAAGATTTTTGTTATATTATATTTTTTTGTAGAGAAAATACATAATTTATATTGTATTTTTTTTCTTTTTAATATACATATATTATATAGTATTAGCTTAGCAACGCTTCTCATGGAAAATATTTTATTATTTTGAATTAATTCATTAAGAATAACTATTACCGTTAATCTCCTAGCAATTTTTGGGACTTGCCGCTGCACCACGACTGATCTCTATCACATATTATTATATAAAGATGAAAAGTTTCTTTGATTGAATGCGCTTATATAAGATTATTTCTGGTTCTAATTGAGAATTTCTTTTTGTATTTGATAGTCCATTTATCGAGAAAGGCGTAATATTGGAATGGTTAGAATTACTTTGGGCACTTAGAATGTGTATTCAAACACAATTCTTAGTTATTTTTATTTAACTATGCATGAAACCGACTGTAAAAGCTAGTGATAGTATAAAAGAATAATTAATTTACTATTAGTAGAGTAGAAAAGTATGTATCACAAACCACGCTATACTTACGGCCCCGCGGTAGGCTGTCCACTGTCTGTTATATGGAGGTAGAGTATGAATGAAAAAAAAAGATAATTATGGTAACAAAATGTTTTTGACAGAAAAAATCTAAAACTTAGGCATGTAAAGATATGGAAAAGAATTTCTTGTCATATTATTGTAAACTGTTGTACGGGCGGATAAATACATTTAAATCCTGATTAAGACGCTTCCGTTCCACACTTGCTGCCGAATTCTTGAGGCATTGCGTGCTAAGTGGTGGAACTCAACGCCGCGTTTTGGTAGGCTTAAATATTCGTCTTTATTGTTTAACATAACCCAATTTCATTTGTCTATCGCAAGGTATAGACTTCATTTTAAAAAAGCTTTTCAACTATTTACTGACAGTATTTGCAAGGTTACATTTCTCTATAAAAGTATAGCAAACATTTCATCGATTTCAATGCTAAGTTTATTTATCAATAAATTTAAACAATTTGCAATTCATAGTTGAAATGAAATATCAAAGCACTAAAGTTTTACTATTCATAAAACACATTCAATGAGACAGTAAATTGAAACAGCCCGAAACAGCGCAGTTTTTGCGATCGGATATACGCTCCAATACTGCGTCCATATTGTCGCGCTATACATTATATATTTGTATATACTAAAGTTATTCGTAGCCGCTGTTTATCTTTATTGTATTTTTAGAAAATTTTCTCACAGTTTTACTATAATACTTTTGTTTAAAATAAATATCTTTACGTATCTCCAGCCGTTTATATCGAAGTGTGACTGTAATCATAATAATTATGGATACGATTCCCCCTTGGAGGAATTAATTATTTTTTCATTCGCCCACTCTAGCAAAACACAGTGTGTCGTTGTGTTCCGTACACCATTGTCTCGGATTCGTGTAGTAAACGGAGAAAATTGTCTTGAAATTAGATTTTCTCGATTCACCCCACTAATATATGCGGAATAAAGCATGAAGCTGCAATAAAAGACATATCTCCTATATTTCACAGGTCAAAAAGTAGAGTCCCTAGTAACATCTTTGTGTTCTTTGATTTGGAAATTATACCTGACCTGTGTCTTACCAAATTAATATAAAATCTTTTTACTTTAACTCCAGAATTCAGAGTAAAATGGGGAACGGATTGTCTAAACCTAAGACACTCCGGAACTTTTTAAGCTGTATGCCGCACATAGCAAAGCCTACCCAGCAGTGTGCGGCATACAACGTGAAGCTAAAAAAACTATACATTAATAATTTTAATTCCAGCAATTCCTGAAGTTCACATGTTCAATCAAACATATACAAAATTTAGTATAAGTATATATTTATTAGGCCAAATGCGGGAAATTACTTCAATACAACAACTACTATAGTACAAACAGTACTACAGTAGTGTATTTGCATAGTGCAACGTAGCGACGTCGCATCGCCCGCTGAGGGCCTGAATGCAGATCGGCAACTGATAGCTCAAGTTTTTTCAACTTTGTTTTCGGTATTGCCTTTGTTGGTTACTATCTGCATGCAATATTAAATTATAGTGCCAACTTTAAATGTTTGTAATCGAAAGCGACATGTTGGATTTTTTAAATTTTATTTATGTTGTCGATTGTAATGCCTTTGTAAAGGTAAAGGTTTGATAAATGTAGGTGGTTCTTATTTACAGTGGCATAGTACGAGCTTACTCGTTACTATGGACTACTGCAGTTTTCGAATCATTTTCGGGTTTTCAAAATTGAATAGTACCTACTTAAAAATACGCGTAATAGTGAAACTAAAAAAGTTAAAAAAAAATAGATTTTACTACTGTGACTTATTATATTGATGTTCATATTTGCTAATATTCGTAACTGAGATAGGTAAATTCATTGTTACCTTTCTCCTATACGTTCAGTAAATGTATTATTTTGGCAGTAGTAACATCAGTATTAATATAATTCTCAATTCTGATACAGTTTTTTATGATACAAAAAATGTATGTACAGTGAAGCGCGAATTTTTAATTTTAAATAAAATAATCAATACTCAAAGTGGTTATTGAACCCACAACCATTTATTTAGGTAATTTCTTATTTAGGTATTTTTTTATTCACATATTATCACTGAGCCGTAGAATAAATAACAATACAGGGGAAAAACTCCGATAACCATTTCTAGCCTAAAAAAATTTAAACAAAACCATAACATATTTCACTTTTTTAAACTTTTTGTACAGTAAATTTGTAGGTAGTCTTTGTACTTTAACGTAGCGTTTATTTAGCGGGTATTTTTTTCTTATAGTGAATTTGGCTAGTCTAGCTAGTCAATATATCAATACAGCTTTATGTGAATAAACTTGACGTTTTTAAGCCCGAAGGAAAAGTAGACACTGCAATAACCAAACAAAGAGGATCGACATAGCAAGGAAATGGATGGTTAAAATCGGCTTAAATATATCTACTGTGAGCCCGCGCCGTAGAACACTCATCCTGATATATCCGATTTGATGTCAAGTTGATATAATATTTCGGTGTATTTTCTGTTAAAAAAAATCTAATTATAAAAGAAGATTGTAATAAAGAAGAAAATAGTAATAGAAAGAATTGTGGCCCATATCTTCTGACTTTAAACGTGACGGTTGTGAGTTCGATTCGCACCCGAGGAAATTGACAATACTCCGTAGGGTTCCGTACCTCAAAGGGTAACAACGAACCTCTTATAGGAGGACCTCTTGTAGTCCGTTAGTCCGTCTGTCAAGACCACACAGGAGGTATCAAGCTAACAATATCATATATTTAGGATTATGTTCCCTTTACACTAGAAGCGCCCCGTCCCAATTTCGTCCTATACGTAAGTTTGATTAATATGTAAATTTTTTATTTAAATTTATGTCGATGAGACTTTTTGACTTTTACTAATTTTATACATTTATATAATTTAAAATATATGAAATTTTATAGCGGTCAGTTTAGAATATGTTATGAGTTCGTTCAAAATCTTTTAGGTTAGAAAAGGTAAAAATAAAATAAATCAGCTTCACGCTGTATCCCGCACACAGCAGGGTAGGGTAGTTTTTTCCCCTGTATTGTTATATACTGTACGGCTCAGTAGTAATGTGTGAAAATTGCCGGACCGAGCAATACGTAATATCTTAGGGTGCCATCGAACATTTTGGAACGGTAAATGTCATAATCTTGGCACAGTTTAGTATTTACTGAGGATACGAAATTAATATACGATACATTTAATTTAGGAAAAAAAAGTAATTTAATTTTTAAAGTTTATCTTATATTTTTATATATAAGTACATGTAATGTTTCACGTACAACATGTATTTCTTTCTGTGATTACCCCTAACTACTACAAGCTTATAAAGTACAAACAAACTATTTTGAAGTAGTTATAATTGTAATAATAGATAACAAACGAGGCCAGTCGTGGCGCAGGGGCGCAAAATGTGTCTGTAAAATTGACTGGTTGTGGGTTCGATCCCCACTCGAGGAAATAAAATATTTCTTTACATTTATATTTTCATTTTTTCGCTCTGGTGTCGAGACAAAGGGCGTCACTCAACACGCAATTCGTCCAGAACTCGGCGGAAAGTGGGGAACGGAGTGTCTTAACACTAGGTTCCCTCTGCCTACTCTGCTGTGTGCGGGATACAGCGTGAAGCCGATTTTATATCTTTATTTCAGGGATCCCTTGAAATATAAATAATAAAAAGAATAACGAAATTTCTTAATAGTACATTTTTTGACAAGAATGGAAAATGAACCCACAACGATAAAATTTTATAATAACTATACCAAGTGATATAGCGAGGTATAATTTGACTCTCGTGTTAATTTTAATAAGTTTACCGTTCAACTATTAAATAATGATTGACGCTTAATGAATACATGAATATATTATACACTCTATATTGAGGTCAGTCATGGCGCAGAGGCACAAGCGTACGAGAGATTGTGGATTCGATTCCCACTCGAGGAAGTGAAATGTTTAATATTTTTATTTACTTACTATGGTAACAAGGCAGAGAGAGTTGAATTTCGCCACTCAACACGCAACACCTTCAGAATACAGTGAAAAATGGAGAACAGAGTACCTTAACTAGGGTCACTCTGCCTACCCTGCTATATGCGGGATACAGCGTGAAACTAAATAAAAAATTGTAGTGTAATCGATATTGAGTTAAATGATTACTATTTTTATTTCCTCGATCTGGTAACAAGACAAAGTGCGTTGAATTCCGCCACTCTATACGTAATTTCTCGAAAATGGGGCGGAGGGTGGGAAACGTAGAGTGATAGATTATTATTATGCCAGATAACCAAGACCATTAAAACTGTACATAATATATCAAGTAATATCTCAATACTGAGCCATCAAAGATACATTACGAAGTTATATATTGACGCACTTAACAGCTTAAAGTGTTTACATTATAAGGAATTGTCTTGTTAGACAATGGTTTACTGGTTGATAAATTGACCATCCAAACTTCGTTTCTCATGTAGGTGGAGGATGATTTTAATGCAAGCTTTTTTTCAGCATAGCAGGGTAAACAGAGGAAGCCTAGAGTTAAAACACTCCACTCTCCATTTCCTGTTGAATTTGGCAGAGAGAACTTAGTGTCAAGACACTCCGTTCTCCAATTATTCCCTAATTCTGGAGGCATTGCATGTTTAGTGGCGAAATTTAACGCCGCGCTCTCAAACAAAAAAAATGAACAAAGAAAATTGATTTTGTCAAGTGGGATTCAAACCTAACAGATCACTTTTACATTTGCTTGAGCCACTGAACCACGATTGGCCCCAAATCTATACTGATACTATAAAGCTGCAGAGTTTGTTTCGAACGTGCTACTGTCAAGAACCACTGGTTATATGAATTTGATAAATCATTTTTGTAACATTTTTTTTAAACTGTTATTTCACGCTTAGGAAAGAAAAATACTTATTTACAAAACGTATAAAAATTTGAACGTAGCGGGACTAGAACCTCCTGGAAACTGACCAGGCGGTCTGACCACAAAGCCACACGTTCTCATCAAGCTACGTCGAAATTTTTATACGCTTGTTTCAACTTATTTATGTTGTTAGCATCTCTGTAGGGAGATTTTTACAAATGACCGCTACCCAAAGATAAGAACCGCATTCTCTCTTGCCAGACTAAGAATAATAGTCTGACAAGAGAGAATGCTATTTATTAAATATTTTAATTTTTTTTAAAGTGTTACTCTCCGCCTTGGAAATAAAAAAAATGTTTTTATAAACGTATAAAAATTTGAACGTAGCGGGACTTGAATCCGCAACTCCTGGAAACCAACATAAATAAATTGAAACAAGCGTATAAAAATTTCGGCATAGCTTAATGAGAACGTATGGCTTAGTGGTCAGAGCGCCTGGTCGGTTTCTAGAACACACGCAATAAGAATAAGTGATGTCTCATACACAACTCACGCTTAAGCTTCATGCTTTTTCGTATATATAACAGAAGCCTACTCTTACGAAACAAACCAAAGACACTTCGTTTTCCAGTTTATTCCCAATGTTCGGGATATCGTAACCGGTGAAGCTCAACGCTGAAAGTGTAACAAATAATGAATACTGAGGCTAGTCGTATTTCCTCTGCCTACCCAAAAGCTGAAGCTATTCAAAACTAAAATAATATTTAAAAATAAAACTAAAATAATATTTTTTTTACAATCTAGATTTCATTAAATGTAACAAAGGTGTATAAGTTAGCAGTTACAATAAATAAAGACAACGAGCAAACTGTACTGAAAGCATTAATAACTTAAAATGCAACTCTTAGTTCCTATCGGCTGCCGTCACTGACCGGAATATCAATTTTACAAAAGGCCGAGTCTTTTACTAACTTCGAATACGATTTATATTACTAAATTCGAATACGATTTATATTGTGCGACACGATTTTTCCGTGTAAGGGTCATGTATTGAAAGCTTCTATTTTTAAATGAGGGGTTTGTTGTTGTAGCATAAAAATATCGACGGAGTTTATTTAATAGTAAAATAATTTATCTATATCTTTTCTCTTTTAATAATCAAATATAATTAAACACACAATGTCTCGAATATTAGTTGGAAAGTGGAGAACGAAGTGTCTCAACTATAGACTCCATCGATTTACTCTGCAATATGCAGGATACTGCGTGTAACTAAAAATATAACAAAATTATTATTTTTGTTGTTTTGTAAAGTACTTATTTTATAAGACAAATATATATGAATAATAAAATAATATTTCATTTCTTTCAGATAAGGTAAAGTTTCAATGATTTTCAGAATTGACTGAAAATAAACATATATTTTTTGTATTATTTTCGTTAGTGTAATAGTTTATACTTTAATCTGGCTCGAAGGACCTTTTTCTCAGAAACGAATGGAGGAATCAAGAAACTAATATCAAATATTTAGGTTTACGATCCTGTGGAGTTGGAAAAAATGAAATTATGCCTATAAGCATGTAAGTAATGTAAAAAGTGTGTAAATAACACAAAATATGGATTTTTATGTTATATTAAAACAAATATATTTTTTTATTTTTGCCGTTATATTATGTTTTAATTAAATTTACCAAGCAAAATAAAAACTCAGTAAAACAGAGATCCTTCGGTAGATCTTCAAGAACATAGTGTTGATGATACTAGACTAGAGGAGGGTCAATTTAAAAGCATGAGAACTCTTTCGAATGCATGTATGAAGAGGTTGATGACAGTGGAAAAGGTGAAAGAGATATGCAGAGAACATAGGGTTTGCCGCTCCGTTCTCCTATAGGTAAAAAGCGGTAAGCTACAACACAAATAAATAAAAAAAAGAGGCCAGTCGTGGCGCAGAGGCACAAAGTGTGACTCGAAATCGACTGATTGTAGGTTTCATCCCCACTCGAGGAAATGAAATATTTATTTAAATTTATATTTTCATTTCTACGCTCTGGTGTCAAGGTAAAGCCATGATTTCCGCCACTCAACAAGCAAAGCCTCAAGATTTCGACGGAAAATGGAGAATGAAGTATCCTAACACTAGGGTCCCTCTGCCTACCCTGCTAAGTGCGGGATACAGCGTGAAGCTGATTTTTGATTTTGATAAAAAAAAGTATTTTTACAGTAAGCTGACATTATAATATATTGACAAACGTCAAAAATATTATTTTTTAAAAAAAAATATGTATATTGTTAGCAAACTCGTAAAAAGAGAGTCTATGAAAAAGACATGTCCATGAAAATGACCTTATTAAGGCTTACTTTTTGTGAAGCAACAATATTTTTCATAATTGGTAAAGAATAGTCTAAAATAAGTTTTGTTGTAGATCTTAACGCCGCACTTTGCAACTGCATTTAACGTCTAGCTGATATGAAGTCGTTACAAAACTCATATGCAACATAGCGTAGTTGGAATTTATACTTATTGTACGTTCAATTAGGATATGCCTGAAACATATTCATTTATATATTATAGTTATAGAAAGCATGACGTTAAATTTTAAATATAATGTTTTAAATTAAACCAAAAAATAGAACAATTTCTCTCTTTGAATTATTTTAAACAATCAAAGATCGTAGAAGTTATTTTATGCATGATAGATTAATAAACATTTTCATTTTAAATATTAATAATGTTAGTATTAATATCTGAAACAGTTCTAATATCAAAAACACATGTTCAGTTTAAAGCGTAACCTTTTCTTCACTGTATATCTTTTCCAGCTTGTAGCAGCGTAAGCAAATGGTAGTGTTAAGACATCCCTTTCTCGTTGCGTGTTGAGTGGCAAAACTCAACGCAGTGCTTTGCCCCGTTACTTTTCTTTCTTTTGTTATTGGGCGTGTACTGGTTGTTCAAAATTGATCGTGAGATCGTCTCTTACATCCCAAGTAGATATCGGCCGTACAGTGTAACGGCAGCATGAGATTATTCCATTAGCGTAACTTGGCTGCTTTCGGGCGATTTTAAAATAATTGGGCTTATAACTGAATCAGGCTACGTGGTCTAGTTGAAATTCATTTATACCTTCAAAGCACTCTCGATATTGAATATTTAGTGGCTAAAACTCGATTTTTCTTTATATTTCCATGAAATTTCTGACGTTTTCAGCATTTTATTGATTATATAGAAGGAACTTAGTAATATGTCACACCGTTTACAATTTTTAGCAGTAAAAATTTTTAGTTCTTGAAACATTGCGTGGTGAGTGGCGGAACTTAACACTGCACTTGATCTATCAGAACGAGAATATTAAATATTTTAAATACTTATTCTCACAAGGATGGATGGAAGAATGACTTCTATAGTTTAGATTTATCTTCAAATAAAAAAAAAATGGTCAAATGCGAGCCGGACTCGCCCATGGTTCATATTCATGCCAAAATATCATACTTGTAGCATTTTAATTTCTTCGCTCTGGTCTGAAATATGACAAAGCGCGGCGTTGAGGTCCACCACTCATTTCGCAATGTCTCGAAATCGGAAATTGGAGATCTCTCTCTGTCACTGCCTACTCTGCTATATAAAAATAATTTAATATTCGTTACTCTTTTAATAGAATAACCTTAAGGCTAGTTTTTCCACATATTACTTACATATGAATAATATAGTTATAAACGTAAAGTAAGTTATACGGACTTTGACGTATCTAACCTACATCCGGTCCCGGCCATACCAAGTCAAATTTATCGAATAACCATACTATCGATTCCATATAAATTTGCTATGCTTGTATATAAGTTCCCTCGTATTATTAGTTTTATTAAAATATTGATATGACTTTCTATATTAATCTTGTAGATTATAAGAATATTTGTAGCTGTAAAAATAAAAGATAAAGTTGTTAGTATGATTATATTTGTGGAAAAGTTTATGTTTAAAATATTTTACATAATTTTTTTTAGTCCGGTAAGACAATTTTTGTGCTTTATGTTGTGTCTTGTAAGTAATAGGGTAAGCGGAGATAACTTAGTTCCAAGATAGTCTTCACCATCCGTCAGACTGCGTGTTCATTGACGGAAGTCAATGCAGCAGCATTTTTCTTTTCAGATTACGGAAATGAAAATATTCTTTTCATAAAATATTTTTGTATGGGATTTTTATATTGAAAATAAAAAGCGCGAGCGCGACAGGCCACAGGCAAGCGCGAGTCGGACTTGCCCACCAAGGGTTCCGTACAAAAATTGGAAGTCTCTGAAATTCAAGCTTAGCTCAGCCAAAGCCTTTGATATCTCGTTTGACGTAGCGGCTCTAATACCAAATTTTGACACTCTTTTAAGGCTATTATGATTTTTAGGATAAAATCACAAATGTATATAATTCAGATTTTTCCTGAACTAATAAAGAAATTTCAACGCCTAATATGACGAGCAAATGAAAATAATTCAAATCAATGGAAATCGGACCCTCAACAATCGCGTTTATTTATACGCTATACCATTTATGTGTCTCTACACACAGCCAATGTATTTAATTCAAAATTTTTAATCATTAAATCGTATAGCCAGTTTGCTTATCATCAGGTAACTTAACATTTATCTAAGAAACAATTTCTTATGGCCCTTAACAATGTATCCTTTTCATTATATAAATATTCATAGTAGGTACATTCCTCTCTTACAACCCGCCTGCTTACCCTCAATTAAGCCTTTTAGCCGGGCTTAGTGTTTCTAGATAAGGCTACTTAGATTATATAGAGGTTCCAGCCGAAGATTAGGTTTAATCAACGTTTATTACTGTTCTCACGTGATTTAACAATTATTTCATGTTTTTTAAAAAAAAATAAGCTGAAAGCAAAAGTATTGCAATATTAAATTTGTACACACAATGTACAATGTCATAAAATAAAAAATGCAGAAAAAAGTGAAAAGAATTTATAGCAGTTATTAAAACATTTATCAGAGAGTAACGTGTTTAATTCTAAATAATTATTAGGCTTCTTTTTTTCTATTTACTTTTATGTAGTCGGGTTGTCTTAGCTCTAATAGACCGATAACATTGAAATTAATAAGTTCTTTGATTTTCACTATTATTACACATTTTAAATGGAACTATTTTAACCGGATTAATCGTGTATATTTAAGATTTTACATTTTGGAAACCCGACGTTTCGAACACTTTGCAGTAGTCCGTGGTCACAGGTAGTCTACCCCTAATCCGGTTAAAATAGTTTCATTTAAAATATTGAAATTATTTTATTTTTCCCACAGTCGTGGCGCAACGTGAGACGAAGCACCACGCGTCGTCTGACCTTAAATGAGGCGGTTAGCGGTTAAAGTGTCACTTGGGGACTGAAATGTTTTCATTTCCTTGATCTGGTAACATGAAAAAGAGTGACGTTTATTTCCGCCACTCAATATGCAATGTTCCGAAAATTGGGCGAAAAATTGAGATCGGAGTATCTTAACACTAGGTTTCCTTTGCCGACCCTGATGTTTATACGGGATCCACCGCGAAGCAAAAATAAACATACTTTCGCCATTCTGGTAATTCACAGCACAGCGTCGAGTTACGTCACTAAATATAATGTCTAGAATTTTAGCAGTGCGCAACAAAATGTCTCAATTGTTATATAGCCTATATACTCTTTACCGAAATTGCAAAGCCAGCATAAAAATAATTAAAAACATTTACACCAGTATGCGAACCCACAACTATCACGTCTTCCTTTGAACTACACTGTAATAATCAAATAATATCCACAGGAACATAAAGAGCATTAAGCCCCGGATACGTGATGTTCCGGTATTAATTTGATCCCTGACATTACGCCGGACACTTGTAACAGATTTATTGATGGTTCACGATACGCCGCGCATATTCATGAGTGGAGGTTCAAGTCGTTGCGGGCTGTGTGTGTGTGTGTGTGTGTGTGTGTGTGTGTGTGTGTCTGTGTCTGTGTCTGACGTGTTTGTAACTAGACTAGTATTAGATAATATGTCATTATTTGTTATTTCGAATTGGTTTTAAATTGTATAAGTACGGCTATAAACAATTATTTCTTTACAGCCCCACGCTGTATCTCGCATAAAGCCACAGATAAAGAAAATCCAGTAGTAAGATTCCCTATCAATATTTTTTTAACATCATATTAATCTAGAGTAGTTTATCTATAGACGTCCCGAGTATCGCAACCGTCATTTTATATATGTTGCTGGTGCTCAAGTTGCCTCAGTGTGTTCTTCTTCATTTTAACATGATGTCCTTGCTAATACCTGTCGTTCTATGTATCCTTACATATACTACGAAGAGATCACATGTCCACAGAATTAATCTTTTTTTTCATTCTTCTTCATTTATACCCACATTTCGCTGCAGTATAACAACGTATGTAGGTACCAACACTGTACACGACTAAACGTGCAGCTGTGCTGACGTTTTCCCTTCTCATCAATGCAGATAAAGCACCGTTAACCAGCACTCACCTTCTTTATTAAATATATTTCTCAAAAATACCACTTCATTCACTTTTTCTAAGGTCTTAAGGCGGTCTTAAATATAGGATACTGGCGCACATCAAAAATACTCTTGTTATCCCCACCTTATATATACTTATTTTGTAATTTTTTTAATGGTATATTTATTTTGATTAATACCAAATTATAGAAAGGACACTAATAAAAATATGTTAAAATGGTGTTAATCTTCAGAGGTTTAACATATAATATCTCAGACTCTTTTATAGGTTTCTTTTAAAGGACAATGTTTTAGTAAAACATTGTTTTTATGTATTTCATAAGGTTGAACCGGCGCATTAAACGTAAGCATTCAGAAAGCTCATCCTTGGCGACCTTTACATAGAACGATAATGTTTTTGATTTTTTTGAGAGAAATAAGAAAAACATAGTTACACATTGTGTTTATCAAACCCTCAAGTATCTATATATATAATATCATCACAATCGGTCGGTGATTGCGTCACAGACAGACATAAAGACCGAGTACTTTCAGCATAGATTTTCTGGAGATCGCAATAGAGGAATATATATTTGTTTAGATTGGCATTTTTAGATTCGTAAAATCTTTTGAATGGAATGTCCAATTTTTATATTTGAAAGAGTAAACTGGAGGTATTAAAACAGTCTCGAATACAAAATTATTTACTTATTTAGAAAACGTATAAAAATTTGAACGCAGCGGGACTCGAACCCGCGCCTCCTGGAAACCGACCTGATCGGTTTCCANCGGGTTCGAGTCCCGCTGCGTTCAAATTTTTATACGTTTTCTAAATAAGTATTTTTCTTTCCTAAGTGTGGAATAACACTTTAAAAAAGTTTAAAAAAATAATAAATTATTTATTTGAATAAGGATTCATATAAAGCTATGGATAACATGCTCCGATTGTAGTCGGCATTTCTAACTAATATTAAGCTTTAAATAAGTAGCTGCATTGTCAAATCTATAATGATAGAATATATGGTATTGCGAGGTTCTTTTTAGATGTTCTTTAATTGAACAATGGATATGTTCTTTAATTTTGTGGAATATTTTTTTTTGTTCCATCTTCAGCAGCAGCAGCACATGCAATGAAAGACATTTTATGCCTAATATTTTATACCTTGGGTTATATTGTTGAAATTTTAGTAGGGCCCCTAAATATTTCTAGAAATATATGTTGCCTATGTTATTCAGTGATATGCGGCAAAAGAATGAAGATGAAAAAAATCACTATATAATGATTAAACCGGTACTACGCTGTATCAGTACGGTAATGTACTTAGATATTACTGAAAATAAAGAAAAAAATCAGCTTCACGCTGTATCCCGCACACTGCAGGGTAGGCAGAGGGAACCTAGTGTGTTAAGACACTCCGTTCCCCACTTTCTGCCGAATTCTGGAGGCATTGCGTGTTGAGTGGCAGAACTCAACGCCGCGCTTGTCCTCGACACCAGAGCCAAAAAATGAAAATATAAAGTTAAATAAATATTTCATCTCCTCGAGTGGGGATCGAACCCACAACCAGTCGGTTTTACAGTCACACCTTGTGCCACTGCGCCACGACTGGCCTCAGGTGTTACTGTTTCCGATATATTTTATTAGATAATCATTTTATTGGAGGAAGCCTATAAGATTATACTGCATCACGCTGGTTGTTTCGACCTGACCCACTGTACCCGCTGTCAGTGCTACTTGGGACACTTAGAATGTGTCATACTTTTTAATTACATCCACCTCATCATATACTTTTACATTCATATAAAATTATAAAATATAGAATCTCCTACGTATTTTGCGAAATAAATTATTACTTTATGATTTGTGTGTATTATGAAGGTACTAAAAGCGTTTGATTGTAAACACAATGGTTTTGGGTTCTATTTCTATTGGAGAGAATTATTATATTTGTTTTTATTTCTTTTCTCTGATAGGAAAAGCGTGGCGTTGGACCACTCAACACAAGTATTTTTTGAAAATCATTATATTTTTTCCTACATAAGTAAAAAAACGCATGTGCCATCTTAAATGATAACATGATTATATAACTATAATACATAACTAAATTTTATCTAATATTTCTAAAAAATATACATATATTGGTAAAAAAAATGTAATTTCAATCGTATAAAAACAACTTACTACTCATTAAAATGTAAAAAGTTTGTTTTCATGGAGGTGATTTAGATTTAAATAACTTGTCAAGTCAAGGAAAAAGTGGTCTCAACTTACTTCAAATTCATTTAAACTGCAGTTGTCATTATGCAAATAGACTTCACTGGCAATATTGGATGAGAATTGATAATGACAAGACGTTTAGTTTAAATAGTAATAGAAAGACAGTAACAGATATTTAAATTCATATTTTTTTTAGTTACACGCATATAGTATGGTAGGCTGAGGCTGAGGGCTTAGAGTTTAGACACTTCCCCCATTCCTAATCCCGTGACAACATAATACGAAAGAATAAAAACAATCTATGCTACTGAGTAGGAATTGAACCCACAACCGACACATTTACAACCAGACGCTGTCCACGGAGGCATGACGGCCTCAATATTTCATCCATTTATTACACAAAATTATAATTCTATTACCATTATTTTGTTAAGATTAGTGTAATTGCGGTGTTTAAATGTGCATTCGGGGAATAATATAAATGTAAATGCGCCGTGAGCGACGAGCACGCGTACTCTACCTCTAAATCTGCCTAATGAGACGTTCGACTTTATAACTCACAGTGGATTCGTGCTCTATCTTCTTTACTATTTATCTAGTCGATTACTATTTCGGAGAAGTGAAAACTAAACATTATTTTCCTTTCAAAAATACATTTTTACAGTAGTTCAATGTATCCATTTTGTGTGGATTATAACCTTGGCTTTTCCTGTTTCCGAAGACATTTTAGAAAATTCTTTCTTATTACTCTCCTATATTACCAAAAAAAAGATAAGTTTCAGCTTTCTGCACATTATTGTATTATAACCAGATCAGAAATTGAAAATAACGTATGAAAATAAAACGTATTAATATTTGATCTTAGCGGGATTTGAACCCGCGCCTTTTGGAAGCCGTCCAAGCGCCCCGATCACTAAGCCATACGTTATCTTCAAGCTACGTCGAAATAATTTTACGCTTGTTACAACTTATTTACGTTGTTAGCATCTCTGTAGTGTGTTCTCTGTAAATATATTGTACAAGAAGTCGCAAGAATTTCAACGTAGAAAATTAAATTAAATAAATCAGCTTCACGTTGTATCCCGCACACAGCAGGTTAGGTAGATGGAACCTAGTGTTAAAACACTTCGTTCCCCACTTTCTGCCGAATTCTGGAGGCCTCTCAAAATTATTCATGAAAGTCTAAAACTCTATGTTATTTACGCACATTACTATGTATAAGATTTATTTGAACACCGTGTTGTTCCGCACAAATTCAATGCTGTACGCTAAGATATAAAAGCCGAGCGTTTACTCCTGAGACGTTGCAGGCTAATACTGTTATTAACCTACATAGATAGTGGACTGTATTAGTTTGTTTAAATAAATTACTAGTGCCATGTACAATTACAAATAACAATTGCTTGCACTTTATTAAAAAGTTTTTACAGAATAGATTCTGTTTAGGAAAATTTTATACATATATTTCTTTTTTCTCTCCTTTTCATAAAACGAATTTGAAATTGAGGCCAGTCGTGGCGCAGCGGCACGAAGTGTGACTGTGAAACCGACTGGTTGTGGGTTCGATCCCCACTCGAGGAGATGAAATATTTACTTAAATTTATATTTCCATTTCTTCGCTCTGGTGTCGAGGTTAAGCGCGGCGTTGAGTTCTGCCACTCAACACGCAATGCCTCCAGAATTCGGCAGAAAGTGGGGAACGGGAGTGTCTTAACACTAGGTTCCCTCTGCCTACCCTGCTGTGTGCGGGATACAGCGTGAAGCTGATTTAATTTTGATTTAATTTATGAATAATTTTGTTTGTCTCGTAAATAAAATAATTGGATTGATAATTTGATTAAATATAAAATTAGCTGGTGTTCTTTTTCTTTATCTTATGAATATTTAAATGAAACCCGTGATCACGGGTAGACTGGTTAAAATATAATAGTTTCAATTATCGTATCGTATGAATATTTAATGTAACTTAAAAGTTAATTTAGATTTATGAATACGTGATCTTAGTTAGAACTATTTAGCCCTATAATATAATTTTACAATGGAGATATATGTATATACATATACATAACTAAAGAATATAATGAAGTACTTCATTTCACCATTAAAAGTTGAAATATATACAAAGCCGTAAATAACCAAACTCAAATTCAATAATAGTTCAATTAGAACCACAAATGTCTGTTACCACTTGCGGCAGTCAACCCGATGTAAATATATTTAACGACCAAGTTCCTTTACTTACGAGTAGATTGTAAATCTGCTTTAAGATTTTGTCACGTTGAAATAACTAACTTAGCTAACATTAAAAGTAATGATTGTTTAAATTTATTAGAATATTGAAGTAATGTGCTTGAAGTGAAAAAAATATCTCTCTAACAAACTAGGCGCGGTGATAAGTTTCACTTTTAAACACGGAAGTTCTCATTTAAACTTTAACCGACGGACTATTCGAATTGAAACTCAATGCTACTAAATTAGTAGTCAAGTTGTTAATACTTCTAGTTCTTTGAATATATTTTTCAGCGGGAATATTAAAAAAGTTACAAGTTACTTTTGCAAGTCCGTCTCCAACTGCGCCTGGACTTTACGGAACTGTGTTAAGATTTAAATGTAATTATTAAGTGAAATTCGTTTTTTTTTAACTGCAATAACGAGGCATGCCATGATTTGGCAGAATTTTTTTTTATGATAAATTATAGTATTATAATTGAAAAAGAAACCTAGTAATGTCATAGTAAAAATTAAATTAATTTATTCAAAACAAAAAGAAAAGCGCTTAATTTTCCTAAACGACGTTTTCGCCTCTCTAAACCTGCACAAGAAATTCAGTAAAACTTTTATTAAGTAATAATCAATTTACGAATTTTACAATAATTTATTATATAAAGAAAGCCCTGTCTTAACTATAACGTTCTCAAAAAGTGACGAACAGAGGGGCATCACGTAAGTTCTATTCCACATTTAGTTAGTTATACATGGTTATTCACGATATTTCAGTTTCCCAGCTCTAGTCTCTAGTCTCCAGCTCCAGATTGATACTCACAGTGCATACGAGTACACTCGCTAATTACAATTAGAGCACGCGAGGTGCGCTTAGAGCACAATAGCGGTGATTGCGCGCTGATTGCTACCTACATACATACATACATACATACAAACTTACATTACATATTCGATAGATTTTCACGTGTAATTTGTGTTATACGTGATACAGAGGTATGATTTTGTTGGAAGTTTAATATAGTTTTATATGCTTAAACGCTGCGTTGAGTTCCGCCGCTAAGCATGGAATGTCTCGAAAATTAGGCGGTACATGGAGAAAGAAGCGTCTTGGAAATAGGTTATGCTATAAGCGAAACGCAACGTGAAGATATTAAAATTGTTATATATTTTTAGTTTCAATTACGTAGTAGTTAAATATTTTCAAAATGTGTCCGTTTTTTATTAACGCTCTATGCCTGAACCGAAGGATATAATGAAATCAGTGATCAGACTTCTGTTGAATTGAGCTTGAAATATATGTATGTAACGTTCAGTGTGTGTATGTAAATCCAGTTCAGAAGATAAAATTATAAATATAAGAAATATTTATTTACTATATAGAATAACAATAGATTATCGCGGCCTACTCTAATCATAAAAAAAACCCATGATTGAAATTAGATTCCACCTCCTTAGATTTTAGTAAAACATCAACAATATATATAAAAATCTATCCGCACATTGTGGGGTAATGTACATAAATTAGGGTCCGGGGCGTCTGTAAATAAAAACGCTGGCCCCGCATTTATCATATGAATGACCCTTGTAAACAACCTTTTTTATAGCATTCATCTGAGTTCTGTTTCGCATTCTGTATCTGTATTCGTAGGTAAAGCTTAATCAAGCTTGTTTATTATGTATGACTTTTATATTTACAAAAAGGATATATTCAATGTCTTAAAATCGGAGGACAACGGAGAACGGAGTGTATGGACACACTATGTGCCCTCTGCCTATCCTGCTTTATATGATGTGGGATGCTAAAAAAAAGGAAAATAATTAGATTGTAAAAATGAGAATTATTATTATACTAAGCTAGAGTAATAGATAAGTGTCAGGTCCAAGTTAATTTATAGTGTCCTTTTAGAATTTCGAAAATTATACGGTGCGTGGGGTACGGAGTGTCTTAACACGAGAGTTCTTCTACTTGCCCTACTATATGGGGGATATAGCATAAACGTAGAAAAAAATCTTCCCCTACTTTTGATTCGATCTCAGAATATTTTTTAGACCAACAAATGATACTTATCATAAGGTCCACATTATCTAGTTCAAATAAACCTCTTTGAATCCATGTTCTTTGTGATTTTCTTAGTTCAAAGCAACACAATTACGCAGACGCTACTCCTTAAGCCTTGTTGCTATTCAGTCTCACTTCAAGAAAAACAAAACAAAAAACTGAGTTACACTGCAAATATAATAACACTTCTTGTTCTAAGAAAATTGCAATTGTTACTTGAGAAATTTATTATTAGAATTTTCTTTCTTAAAATTATTTGCTAGCGTTTTTATTAATAAAAATTAATAATTAATGTATTTTGTTTTAAAGTTGCTAGGATACACCGTCGTGGGTTTGATTTCCACTCTAAGATTCAATGAATTATTTAGGGCGATGCCCGAGGGCCTAGGCGGCGGAGTCCAACTTGTTTGATAGATTGAGATTCCAGGGCTTCCAGAACTACGTCATTTTAGCAAAGCTCAAATTTTAAAGATTAATAATTTAAATTTTAAAAATTAATAGCCTAATATGTAGTTAAGACTGTATGCGTAGTTACTAACTTGAAAGTGGGGCCCTTTCAGAGGTAGCGCCAACTAGAGCTACACACTCATCTATGTTAAGCGAGCGTAGAAACGCTCGTATTAAAATATGTTTTAAGAATAATATAAAAAATGTAAATTTATTTACATAAATTTATTAAATTTACTTTACTTCCGCCAGACATCTTAAAGGTTCTTTAAAATTGGGGCAACGTACGATATACTAGGAAAGTTTAATTTTACATATATTATTTACGGACTATTTTAAGATTCTTTATATTTTATAAGCACCCAGACGGGGATGTACCTTTATATGGCGCTACTTCTAAAAGGGCCTCACTTTCAAGTTAGTGAGTAAGCAAATTAGACTAATAGTCCTCAAAATTTCAACTTTGCTAAAATGATATATGTAGGTCTGGGCGCCCTGGGACCTTAGGCTTCAATGTTTGTCTTACTAAAACGGAAAAAAATAAATTCTATAAATTTTATAATTTCCTCGCGTGGGCATCAAATCTACAACCAGCATTAGGACATTTTCTTTTATTTTTTATTATTTCGCCTGCAGTGTCGGAGTGGCACAACATCTGTCTGTAAACGTAAGAGTTGAGGTACTTAGAGATAAATCACTCTGTTCTATATATAGTATTTCCAGATATTGTACAATGGGCGGTGGGACCAAATGCAATATTTTGGGGTTTCACAATTCAATGTTTTTGTGTTTCTGATTTTACTTCACGCAAAATGGGGGATAATATAAAAAATGTTAACGGAATTGTTGCGTGTTCGACTGAGAAATTAATTATTTGCATTTCACTACTCTCGTAATAAGACAAAGCTGGAAATGTCTCGACAATTGAGGAACTGAGTGTCCTAACGCTAGGTACTCTCTGCCTACCCTGCTATATGTGGGATATAGCGTGAAGCAACATTTTATGAAATTTCTGAAACCTTATTTTATATAACTAAATGCTATAATACTTTAAAATTGTAATTTTGTACCGGTAGCATTATTGGATGGAGCTCTGTGGCCGCAAAGCCTTTCATTACTCGCCTTTAATCTTGTTAAGACGTTGTATTCTACACGGTACGCCACGGAACTAGGACTGAAAACTTTGATATTAATATACAATGACCACATTTATTATATAACGCTATCTGACAGTAAACGAGACTGTCGGAGGTTCGATTCCCACTGTAAGGAATGAATTACTTTCATTTCCTCGCTCTGGTAACAAGACAAAGCGCGGTATTAAGTTCCACTACTCGACACGTAATGTCTCGAAAATTTGACAGAAAATGACGAGCCTCTTAAGACTAGATTCTCTAGTTTGCCTATTCTATATGCAAAACATTATATTTAACGAACTTCAATAATCAGGTTATCAGTTTATCATGTATCATATACATAGATGATATTGTTGAAAATGGATATAAATTCAGTATTCATTTAGATATACTACAAAATTTTAAACTTATTCTTTTAAAAAAAATTACAGTAAAAATATAGAAAAGGCAATAATAGATAATTAAAAAAACTGTTCCAAAATACCTCTTTTCGCCTTTTTTTCCCCCTTATAATAAAAATAAATTTGGAGGCGACGGGTATCGATCCCGGTACCTCTCGCATGCTAAGCGAGCGCTCTACCATCTGAGCTACGCCCCCGTTAGGATCAAGACAGAAGGAATGCTATTCCTTATTAAAATTTGTACGTAGCAGAGAAGTACAAAAAAATAAGAACTATTGAGTCCATGAATTCATGTGGGTAGATGTCAACCACGTCGCAGGTTGAGGAACTCAGAGCAGTGCCGTCTTCAACTTAAGTTTGAAACGAAATCATCTTTGAAATACTATAATATGTAAAATATTTATAATAAAAAATTACGACCATTCCTTTTAACTGCTGGTACTTGTATTCAGCTCGAGATCTTTTAAATCAGGACTACGTTTGGGAATAACGATTATTATATATTTGTTTGAAACTGTCTTTAACATTTATTTTATGTTCATATATGTTAAACTTTGTCCGCTTAAATGTTTCTTCTTAAATAACATACAAACTAATTTGCCCATAGGTTGTTCTTGTAATATTTTTCTAAGAACATATATTTTTAAATCTATCTTTCCCTCTCTTTCAACTCCATTTTAGTTTGCTTTTTAATTATATAATTGATTTAGAAAGACATGTAATAGTTGGTGGTGTTGAGATACCAATTAGATTTTTGCATAGTTTTTTTTTAAATATAAATTAATTGAAACTTTTTTTACTATGAATTCACTCTTGGTAGCTTTGTTCTAGTCTAAGAAGAACTTTTTCTAAGATAAAAAACTTAATTACTCAATTTATTATTTTACTTTCACATTTATTCCTTCAGGTCTTCTAGCATTTCTTTATATCCACTTTCGTTAAGATAAGTAACGGCTAAGTTGAAGCTTGAGTTCTGTTCCTAGCACGACATTAAGAGATTGAACTATCAAATCAGTCTTTTTGAATTTAGCTTTTTACCATTAATGAAAAGATGAGAGGTAAAGAAACAACATCATAAAATATTTTAGTTTAACGAATATCTCGAATTATGAATATAAGAAAATAATTTCGCGACGTCTAATTAAACAACATAACACAACACAACACACAATTTCATGAATTCAAAAATGGAGAAGGGAGTGTCTGTATATCAGGTTCCCCCTGTCATCATTGTTATATATGGGGAACACTATTTAAAAATATTATTTCTATGGAAAATGTCATTTTTTATATTAATAATATTATAAATTGTGTCATTGTTTACGCGGCATTAAGTTTCACAATACAACAAGCAATGTCTCGAAAATTGAGTAATGTGTGGGGAACGGAGTGTCTGGCACTAGATTCTCATTGCCTATCTTTATATGCAGTGTGAAGGTTAAGCTTGAATTAGTGATATCACAATGGCGTAGTGAAGTATCGAACGAGATGCTTCTAGTTTTTTTTATAATATGAACTCCTTTAAATAAAATTTTAACATTTAGCCTCAGACATACCAATAATCATTCATCTCGTTTTGCTTAGAAGAAGGAATTTAGTATTCAAAATCCTTTCATAACTTAATAAGTATCTTACAATATTAGTATCTAAATTGAAAAATTTGAACTCAAAACTATCAATTTTGTACCAATTGTTTATTATTTACCAATATTTTATTTTGTAGCATAATATAATATTTTTTGTACCTCAACGCTGTATCTCGCATATAATAGGATGCGCAAAGAAAACCTACTGCTAGTACACCGAGTCCCCAGCCTTCCGTCTAGTTTTCGAGACATTGTGTATTAAATAGCGAGGTTCAACACTGCTCTTTGTCGTTTACTAGAGCGGGAAAATTCGCAACCGTCGCATTTACAAACCGACACTTTGCCACTGCACCGTGATGGTCTATCTACAAACATCTTACCTTAAAGTATATACATACTCATCACATCGTAGGCATACACCCCTTAACGTAGAAACTTCTGTGCACACCTTGCGTGTAATTTATATGTAAATGTAAGCTACACTGCAACAATCTTGCATGCAGTAAATCCCCCTAATGAGACGTTCTGTTGTATAATTCTACTGAATTTGTTGAGCCTAAAGTAGCTTTAGACATAATATACCGACGCGAGGGGCCGAGATTTAAAAGAATTGCCTAATCTTTGATTTTATTTAGACACTGTATGTTAAATTTTCGCCTAAAATTTAAGGAAGAATGAACCTGATGTTTATTAATATTCTTTTGCTATGTTATGTTAAACATGTCATGATTGTATTTTTGGGACTTCAAAACATTTTTGAGTCTTCCAAAATTGAGTAAGTGAGTCTCAGGTAGTAGAGTGCTGGTAACCATTTCCTCTATTGTCATAAGGATTTTCTCGTATTCAATAGTCTCGTGGATCATTATAGGAACACATCTTTTTCCTTTGGGAGGATATGACGTTTATCAAACCTGATTGTTGGTTTTATTATCTGTATACTGGCACACAATATACGCCCATTCTTGACATCGGAGATGTATTCTTTCATCGTACACCGATGCTTCTCTTTGTTTGACTAAATACATTATAAGTCACATTCATAATTTATAGTATCACAGTTAGTTTAATATATCAACAAACATAAAACTTACAATGCAGATAACTAAGATTTAGTTATAATGTACAATATATACACATATATCTTTTCACTTATTATAGTAAAGCTTTTGATTGTAGTGACGCCATGCTGATAATTCCTAACATTATATGTGTATAAATAAAATGTTATATCTTATATCGCAAACTATTGAATTTGATAAGCATTTTCAATTTTGGGCCTACGCCTAATGCCGTATTTTCTCCTTATAGCATTAAGGAAAGGATTATATTTCGAATGCGAACATTTCCAAAACGGAACTCAGATCCCTAAATATAAAATTAATATTTTCTTAAACAAGTTTTTAATTTGTTTTAGCTTAACACTGCAAGATAGCATGAGAGCCATATGGAACTTAGTGTGCCTCACTCAAACACTTACAAAATCTCTTGAGCCACATGAAATACCGGCAAATATGTTTTGCCTTTACGTATTTTATTATACAAGAGTCCCGAGTGTGGACTGTAGAGAGCCTGCACTCTCGTATATAAAGTATGCCGTTTGCATGCTGCTAGCAGGATATGAAAGCTAGCGAGTAGATAAATATGACGAGTTAAATATATTTAATAATTAATTATGTGTATATAAAGGTCAGATGTGGCGCACAAGCGTGTAACTGTAACCGCGAAAGGTCGTGGATTCGGGCCCACTCGAGGAAATAAAATATTTAATATTTTAATTTCTTCGCTGTAGTGTCAAGGCAAAGCGCGGATTTAAGTTCCGCCCCTCAACACGCAGTGCCTCCAGAATTCGGCGGAAAATGGGCAGCGGAGTCCCTCAGCATTGTGCTCCTGCTGTTTGCTACATGCGGGATACAGCATTAAGCTAAAAAAAAATTAGAGACTATCATGGCGCTGCGTATAACTATTAATACGGTGATTGATAGTTAGATAGTTAGGCTTTGGGGGACCGAATTAATTTCAGTTTCCTGCTTCGGTAAGAAAGTGTCTTGCAATCTTGTGTGAAGTGTTTTGAAACTCTTCTCTTTCTGCTTTACCTATTCTGATAGCAGCGTACAGCGAAAAACCAGTATTTAGAAAATATATGAGTCAACACGCAAAGTATCGAAAATTCGCCGGATCGGATTTTGGGTAATGGAATTTCTTACCATGATGTTCATTCCTACCACTCCCTTTACATTCCTTCGATTGGATATCAAACCCACAACCACTTCACATCGACCTACACTTATAATAGAACCAATATACTTATATGAAATAAAATATAATTAATAACTTTGTATTATTAATTACCAAATATTGTCAGAATGATCCGAATTTCTTCAACAAATATCGAAAGTTTCTTGGCTTTAATTAAGCCAATTAAGAATGAGAATACGAATATAAACAGTCAGTTTTTTAGAATTCGCTAGTTTCTTAATGGTGAACTAAAATATGTCAGAATATATACTCGTAAGTGTTAATTACTAATTTAATTAAAAAAAAAATCATGAAAATGTAGATAATTAAACCATTAATTAATATATTATCACTGTTCCTTTATTTATTTAATGTTTGCTTATCTCATAGAGTAAGTAGAGATAAATCACTATGTCGTCGCGTCATTACATTGTTCTCTATTATCTGTTAGTATGTAATTGTTTTTTGATTCAAGCGAATCAAATACATAAAGAGGCCGTTGTAGCGTACGCCAGTGCCTTAATGCTAACGTGATAGTTGCGGGTTCGTTCTCATCTATAGCATATACTATGTATATTAAAATTAAAATAAAATTAAATTAGCTTCACGCTGTATCCCGCACACAGCAGGGTAGGCAGAGGGTACCTAGTGTTAAGACACTCCGTTCCCCACTTTCTGCCGAATTCTGGAGGCATTGCGTGTTGAGTGGCAGAACTCAACGCCGCGCTTAACCTCGACACCAGAGCGAAGAAATGGAAATATAAATTTAAGTAAATATTTCATCTCCTCGGGTGGGGATCGAACCCACAACCAGTCGGTTTTGCAGTCACACCTCGTGCCGCTGCGCCACGACCTCATGACTATATATATTATTTTTGTAAATGCTTAAGTTGAGGCCGTCGTGGCACCGCAACACTGCTCTTGACTATAACTGTGACTGCTGTGCATTCGATTCTCGCTCAAGGGAAAGAATTGTACTGGATGGAGCGTGACGGATGGATACAGCACGATTTTTAAAAAAATACTTTTCATTTCAACTTTTTAAATCCAGTACTTTTGTTTGTGCGTTTTTTATAAATACTATTATTCTGTTTTTTAAAAATACTTATACAAATTATTCTATACTTTATTATCGGCGAAAACGGAGACATTGGAGATAAAGAGAAAAATTGAAAATGTTTATCCAAACCGACTTAGTAAAGAAGACTATGTAGAAAACCATATATTTTTAGACTTCCAAAATATCCGTAATGTCTCATTTACAACTGTATACTGTATACATAAACAAAATGAAAAGCACAAGTATAATGTTGTTTCCAGTATTCACACTGGAGGGCACTTTTCGGCGAATAAATATTTCAATAGGCAGGATTCGAGAACGATTGGAATATTGTAATTTTATATAAACGGCGCCACGCCGTTATTTATGAAGACACTTGGCGCTATCAAAATTAAGCTTTTATTATGATACCGTTTTGGCTGCCGTTTCCTTTTGTATTTTGAAATTAGATAAAAATAGCACCTTCTTGTTTTATACTGTATAGCAGAGTAGACAAATGGAATCTAGTGCTATGACACTATGCTCAATTTTAGAGATATTGAATTTTGAAAAACGGAATTCAACACCGCACTTTGTTTACCAGAGTGGGGAAACGAAAACAAATTTATAATAAAATATTACAAGTAACTTAAATATAATAAAGTGTAAAAGAAATTATATAGATAGATAGTTAAGTCCTTAAATTATCCAAATTATTTAAAAACAAAAGTAATCACCATTAAACTGTCCTATTTATCCGGAACGAACCTTCTTAAGCAAATGATTTTAGCCGCTGTAAGACATTCCCGAGGATTAAAAGATTTAAAATAAGATTTGTTGGTGAAGTGTTATATAAAAAGGAGGTAAAAATGTGAAAATACTTATGGTACTTTTATCTATTTTATTATATACCTAGATTTAACCTGGAACCTGGATAGGACTCTGTAGGCAGCGAAACGTGGGTATTACAGAAGAAGAATGAAAGAAAGATGAATGCTGTGGAGATGCGATCTCTTCGTAGGATATGCGGAGTCAGCTTAGCTGATCGAATCCGCAATNATATATATATATATATATATATATATATATATATATATATATATATATATATATATATATATATATATATATATATATATATATATATATATATATATATATATATATATATATATATATATATATATATATATATATATATATATATATATATATATATATATATATATATATATATATATATATATATATATATATATATATATATATATATATATATATATATATATATATATATATATATATATATATATATATATATATATATATATATAATAGTTATGACATATATATGTTATAATTGTCTTCGTGTATTATAACCGTTAAAAGTAATCTTAAATTAAATTAAAAAAAAAATTGCGAATATTTTTTAATACACTATAGTATGGATTTTTTTTCACAATGCCTGCTTGTAGTGAGAAAACAAGGAGAACCCACATCTAAAATATTATATTATTCTTTCTCCATGATGTTCACCCTTATAGCAGAAAACCTAATGTCAAGAACATTTCTCTCTTTTCGTTTAATTTTCGAGTCATTGCATGTTAAGTGGCGCATCACAACGCCGCGTTTTGTCTTGTTTTCAGGGTGAGGAAATCAAAATAATTAATTCTGTCGAGTGGGAATGCACAAGTATGGGAACCCACAAACATCGTGTTTACAGTCAGACACTTAGCCACTGTACCACGACTTTGCTTCCTTTTAGATATGTTATAAAATATAATATGATAAATTCTTGTGTAAATTTCAATACTTTAATTTATTCGACAGTATTATTAAAAGCGATGTTAATTAGCCCTACATATTACTATGTATGAAGATGTAATATTATACGAAATTTATGTCAATATTGGAAAAAATCATGCAATTTACGTAAAGTAGAACATAAGTATCGTTGACGGTGGCAGGACGCCAAATAGTTGTAACTGTAATAATGTGCGACGATGCCGTTTAGTCCGCTGTAACTTATTTACATACGTTATATATGGTGTATAAGAATTTTTCACCATTTTTTTAGATTTTATTTATTCTTTATATTGATATTGGGGCAAAGACATTATATTATCAAGTTGTGTATTGGCAGTACTCGGAGAAATGAATTAAAAGAGTAAAACAATATCTAGAGTTCAAGCAGGAAGTCGAGAACGAAGTGTCTAAACACTAGGTTCTTTTTCTCCATCCTTACTATATGCGGGATAGAGAAGTAAAGAAAATATTAGTGCCGTTGAATCACGATCATTTTAACCAAACTGGAGAAAGTGAAATACAAGTATTCATTAAATCCATCCCATGTACAGCTAAATAGTTCTTACAGCTTCTAACAAATTTGTTGCTTATTTTATTTATTTGTAGTCAAAGTTTTATAGACATATTGTTATAAATATAAAACGTTGGTTTTCCCGTATAGCAGAATAGACATTTGGAACCCCGTTCCCTATTTTATACTTAATTTTCATGACATTACAAGTTGAGTGGTGGAACTCAACGCTGTGTGTTGTCTTGTTACTAGAACTTGCGAGGTTATAAAAATAATTAATTTATCTGAGTTTTAAATGAACCCACCCCGTCGCGCTTACAATCAGACATTGTGCCCTGCGGCACGCCTCAACAATTTGTCTAAAATTCATAAAATCCGTTTCGTGTCCATACATAATAACATAAAAGACGGGTTATCCATAGAAACCTGTTGCTTGTACAGCTGATGTGACAAGAGTAACGCACGAATGCACCTCACACGGTTCTCCGCCAGTCAACAAAGTGAAATAATTTTGACAGCCAAAATTAAAACATTTTTACGTATCACAATATGGAGAGGCGAAGGTCAATTGTCATGAGAATCTTTTATTTATACCTTATAATATTACACTATTTTGGCCATTGTGGGATGGTAATTGTAAATTCGACTTCGAAACGAACTCGCAGGAATTCATTATTTTCGTTCCCCCAAGTGGAAATCGAACCCACAACTATCGCGCTTACAATAAGACTGTCCCACTGCGTTACGACGATAAAGTTTTCATTACAAATTTAAATTATCTGCAGCGTTGCAGTAAATGAAGGTTTAATCACGCTTCTAGTTCAAGACAGGATAATAGTCGCTTCGAAATTGCATGCCGCTTGACGTGTAATAGTCGAGTGCTCTATACTCGTATTAACTAGAGAGAAGATATCTTATAGAAAATTTGTGAAAAATTAAAAAAAAAGGTTGACGACGATGGACGAGGCGAAAAAGTATGCGGAGATCGTGATATGGATCAAATTGCTTAAATTTATTCAATTAAAATTATTTTAGTTTCAAGACAATCTGTAATTTGTTTTTCTAAGTATATTTATCGAATGTAACTATTTAACATAACGTAACGTTACATATGTAACTTAATTTAGAATTATTGAATACTAGCGGCCCACTCGCGGCTTCGCCCGCATACCACCTTTAATACTTTTATGCTGCATTTGCCAACAAATAGATACATTCAATCATAAATACTATGTGGCTGTATGATAGGACATCATCGGCGGCAAGGGCCCCCAAAATACCGTAAAAATATAATAAGAAGCTTAAAATCACTTTCAATAGAAGATAAGTAATACAGATTTGCAATAATCTATCAGTTCGACGGGGTGTGAGTAGTGCTAGGAAATTAGAGCAGGTCGTTAATGAGCACGCCTCGCGCTGGCTGATGTAAAGTTTGTCTTTTTTATTATACTATTATAATCGGGGCAAAAGTATTTATGTATTTTGAATATATTATTAGTAATCAAACCTCTTTGGCTGTTTTACAAGCTTTGACCACTAAGCCATACGTTCTTATCGAGGTGCGTCGGAAATACGCTTGTGACAATTTATTAATGTTGTTACCAAAGGTCATTTCATTGACGTTTTTCTTTTTTCTAAAAAAAATTTTCTTTACTTAATATGGAAAAACATAAAAAAGATTGATAATATTTTCAATCAATTTTTACGCAATGCATAATTTTTATATACGTCAAATTGTCGTTAGATAGCATTTTTTGCTTCCAAATATATGAAAGAATTAGCTGGACGAATGTGTTGTATTAAAATAATAAATATCCCTTATGTTCGTGGATATGAGGCCGCGGTGACCTTCATTATGGTTATATACAAACGCGTTAGCAAAAAAACTCATAGTAGAATCTCTTTAATAACATTCCATGCTGCCTTCTCCCTATAATAATATTTTTTTTTATAAATTTATTTAGGTCAAATATAACGACAATATTTGTATAGCATTTTTAAAAATATATATTTCCATTTTCCATTTTGGCTATGTTCGAACTGAGTTAAAATAAACCATAAGAATACTAAACAAATTTATAATAACAAAGTAACCAAAACGTAAAAAAAATATTTTTGCAATATTCCAGTAAGTTATCACTGTTGGTGGTTTAATTAATTTTAGCTTCAAGCTGTATTCCGATTATAGCAGGGTTGACAGAAGGAACCTTGATTTCGCTCACATTTTCCACTCAATTTTCAAGAGGGTTTCGTGGTGAGTGGCGGAGCTTAACACCGCGCTTTGTCCTGTAACCAGAGCTTGGAAGTAAAACAACTCATTTCCTACATACGGATCTAAACCTCAGTTGCGTGTGCGTTCACGACAAGAGCTTCACAGCGGCACATTATGATATAATAATATTTCTCAAAATGTTATTTTTAGTACGAAAAAAATATTATAATTTTAATATTTATTTATTTCATGTCATTCGTGGTAATGAAACAGCGGAGAGTCTCTGATATTTTATTAAATTATTTTCATTTCCTCTCTCCGATAGACAGAGCACAGCGTTGAGTTCCTCTACTCAAAACGAAATGTCTGAAATTTGGTAGATAATGGTGAATTACGGAATTTTAGAAGAAAGTTTAGTTTGAAGAAGTGGCACTCCACTGTGGCGTGCCAAAACACTTTTTGGCGTTGCATTCATTCTATCTAAGGGAATAAGCGATAAAGAACTGAAGGTACTTTATTAAATGTTATAAAATAATATGTTTAATATAGAAATTTAATTGTATTAAAATAATTTCAATTTAAAAATTTATCATGTTTTTATTGATAGAAGCAATTGCCATCGCTATGTTGAATATTTATTTAATTCCAATAAATAGTCTAACATACGTATGTATAAATGTAGGTACGTATCTCAACGCACGTAGTTTCAAAGTAAGCTTCAAAGTAAGCTAACAGAACTATGTAATAGTTCTGTTTACATTTACGAAGTTTGCGAGTGAAGAGCGAATGTGGAGACACTGTTTGTTTAAGATGAAACAAATATCTATGATATACCGACTGACTCTATTCGCTTTTATAACTTCATGTTTTATTTGATCTTTAAATATTTAAATAAATTAGGATTGATGAAGAGTACTTAGTGATGCATCACTCTGGTTTAGCCTTAACATTAGTTAGGTGGCAAAACTAAACGAAATATCTGGTATGATAAGTTCTTCGATTTTTACGATTATTACACATTTTAAATGAAACTATTTTAACCGGAATACTCGCGTATATTTAAGGTTTTACATTTTGGAAACCCACGTTTCGAACACTTTGCAGTAGTCCGTGGTCACGGGTAGACTGACAGTCTATGATGATGACATATATCGAGGTATTTTTGTTATCTTTTGTAAAATCATCTAGAAAGTTCGATTTAAACCAAAAACTGTCATATTTAATCACCGCCATATTGATAGAAAAAATTTGAAATTCATTTATTTTTCTTTAAATAAAACATTGCAAAATTACATTTCTTAATATTTATTTTATTTTGTTTTGTGTACAGAAAAACACGCTTCGTATATCATTCAAAAGGAAAATAGAACATTTTCACCCAAAAAATATCGGGTCATCTAAAATTAAAAGGATTATTTTATAGAGAATATAACAAAGCTCACAATGGAGCTTCACTGCAAGATTCCACTGACTCGACATTTATACAGAATGCAGTTTAAAATAGTATTATATTTCCCAGACATATTTATATTTATGGCATAAATATGTGTTTGTTTTGGTCTGGATAAATGTATGAAGAAAATATAAAAAAATGAGCGTTTTAATTTAACAAAAGCTAAATAGTGTTTTTGGCACTTTATTGACCTAATAATTGCCAAAGTAACCACCACCCAAGCCCCAAATCCACTAATAGTACTTACCAGTGTTGGATGTAGGTGCATTGGAACTTTCCTCACCTTTACCTCATTAAAAAAATAAAAATCAAATAAATCAACTTCACGTATCACACAGCAGGGTAGGCAGAGGGACCCTAGTGTTAAGACACTCCGTTCCCCACTTTCTGCCGCATTCTGGAGGCATTGCGTGTTGCGTGGCAGAACTCGACGCCGCGCTTTGCCTCCACACCAGAGCGAAGAAATGGAAATATAAATTTAAGTAAATATTTCATTTTCTCGAGTGGGGATCGAACCCACAACCAGTCGGCTTAACAGTCACACTTTGTGTCGCTGCGCCATGACTGGCCTCTAACCTCATATTTTTCATATAAAGTAAACCATTTGTATGAGAAACACATCACTCACATTGTTATGCACAAAACGTAACAAATTTCACGAGTGTTGAGCGCAACGCGATAATGCCTCTATACTTTGTTTTTACTTTCGGAATGAAAGTTTACTTTACCTTAGATAAGTACTTGAGTTTAGGTAATTTTTGTATTATCTTTTTTATTTTTAGTTATTTTCCCACAGTACTGATCAATAACGCGCATTGAATGTATGGTGAGTCATGCTTCATGTAACATTTAACTACAGTATTTACTTAAATGGATCGACTTTCATTTTTATTTAATTTTTTTTTATTTTAATATTTTTTTTTGGACATTTATAGTGGCGTATTATTAAGTTAAGTGAAGTGAAGATAACATAATAAAGATATTAAAGTGCAATCTGTTGTAAGTTTTTATTTTCACCTTTCAGTAATAAGATATTTAAACGCGTTCGCTAGCGTCTATCTATAACTATAGGGAATATTTTCTATGGTAGAGGCAGATGCGTTGCGTCGTTATACAGTATTTATTGCGATCTCGTGATAGCACTAAATGTTTTATAAAACCTTATATCCTGAGATTACATTTTTTCTGCAATTCCAGTGGTAACGTGCTTAGCTTTCCTTATTTTCTATCTGTACCACCAAGAAAAAACTTTGTTATTGTTAATTTTTTTATAGAATAACTTTATTGTCTGTATGTTTTTCTATTCATCTATCAAGATCCGTTTACTCAAGAACACGTGGTTTCATGCTGAAATGAATATGAAACACTTAGGCTTACTGAAAAATCTAAATTTGATGTCAACGCAATAAAACGATACGGTTGTTTATTTTCGTTTTATAACTGCATATTGTATGAAGTTATTAGCGTAAATAAAAGCTATAAGGAAGTCTCCATTGACTTAAGAAACTTTTGCAAAATTTATACTTTATTTCATTATACTGAAAAATTAGTTTATGTGGCTGTCTTAATTTTTGAGTAGTATCTTGTTGACAACAAGAAAATGAAAGTAGTTCATTCTTGTAAGTATGGATCAAACGCACAATTTAATTTAATCGAAAACTACCCCGATTAGTATTTCAAAACAGCAATAAAAGACTTTTGTAATTTCTCACTTTTGATACTTTACCTAGGCACTCATTTTTTTCATGCACCGGCCGATTGTCAAAATATTGCATGTTGAGTAGTGGCCCTGAACCCTGTGCTTTGTCTTGTTAAAGGAGTGTGAAAAATGAAAATACTTTTATTTCATCCCTTCGAGTGAGAATAGAACTCACAACCGTCGTGATTACATTGAGATAAATTGGCTGCTGCGCCACGACAGACATATAATTCGAAAAGAAAATATTCGAAAAGAGAAACGATTAAGAAAATGTTTAAAACAAAGGGTTGTATTACGCTTTGCACTAACAGAACACGAAATAAAAATTTAATTTCATTAATAAAATATAACTTTTAATCAGAACCTAAAGGCCATAAATTGTGAGCCACCGACATTTTAAGCTAAGCATTTGTAAGTCTTACTTAAATTTATTTGACTCATACGATTTAGTAATGCTATTGTATTTGGAAGCTACTTTTGATATTGAGAGTAAATATTATTGAATTTGGAAGTTTTTTTGTTATAGAGACAGCTTTTTGCAGAAATTAATATAATCTTCTAAAAGTTTTTTATAGCTTTCACACAATAGCAGGATAAATAGAGAAAACTTAGTGTTAAGGCACTCCATTCCCCACAAATTGTGAAATTTTCAAGACATTGAATGTTGACTGGCAGAGCTTAACTACACAGTTTGTCTTCTTAACTGAGAGAGAAAATGAAAGAAATTATAATACTTTCTTTAAGTTCTTAAGCAAATCGAGCCCATAGCAGTCATTTTCTGCCTGAGGCTATGATATGCCACGACGAGCTTTTAAATATTATTTTTATATACTGCTTATTTACATTGTATTTCTCTTTTTGAGATAAAAGCTTTAAAATTTTAATTTACCTTTGGCAGCATAATTAAATTCATTGCTATCAAAGGCACTTTTTATTGACCTAGAATCATGGAATAAGGCAAAATGCGAGAATTTACAGTAAAAATATCTTTAAATTATTGATTTATAGGTATCATAGAAGAAATAAAATCTTTATCAATTAGTTGTGCTTCCGTAAACCTAAAATAGTGAAAATAGGATGGAACCTTCAGCGTGTGAGACTGACTCGCATTTTACTGAGTTAAAAACTTTATTTATTAATTCCAATTCAAGATTACTACAAAATAATAACAATGAGTGAAATTAAATGTTGTTGATGTTCAATTGGGAAGGTGGAATGATCTTTATACATTTACTGTAAGTTGTATTTAAAAAGGGCAGGTTCCATTCTTAGCAAAGCTGCCTTTTGAAATGGCTGTTGAACGATTTGACTACTTAAATAAAGAATATTTTTATTTTAAATTAAAAAGTTCATATAATCAGATTGAAGAAAATTCCAACCTACAACGCTACGTAATTCCCATGGTAAGCAGTTTAAAAATATATAATTACATAAGAAAAACATAAATATCAAAAGACATTTCAAAAAGGATATAAAACATATCTTACGGCGCTACCCTGATGAAGGGGTCGTAACAAAAAATAAATCAACTTGACGATTTGTTAAGAGTAAAAGGTGTCATGTTATAGAAATAGGAGAGCAGGTGTTATTTATTAGACCGCCTTGTATACCTTTTTTTAGATTACTTATTTATTATTATATTTTTTATATATTTTTTTAACATATGTCTACTGGTACCGTTTGGATATAGTGTTATTTAAATATTCTCATTTTTAATTTACTTGTAACAAATTTTATGATTTTTTTCTACAGCTTGATGCTCTATACTTCATATAGCAGGATGAAGCGATAATCTAGTGTTAAGACAATTTATTCTCTGCATTTTGCACGATTTCCAGATATACTGCGTGGCGAACTTCAACACCGCACTTTGTTTTGACATATCGGGGAAATAAGAATTACTCATATCCATAATGAGCACGGTCCCACTGTCCCAAGATTGCCAAACCAAGATAAGGCAAGCAGCGTATTTGAATTTGGTGTAAAAAAAATATTTAAATTTGGTGTGGTGATCAAAATAAGTAGATGATTGATGACGCGGAGATTTGTTGATTGTACCTAATTAAAAATCTTAGAACTATGTAGAAAATGTATTTTGTAAACCAAACTAAAATAAGAACACGTTAAAAAGAAAATATTTTAATTTCGTTTGAACTGTTTGAAATTTACGCAGAAAATACCTATTTTTCGATCATTTGAGCTTCGGTAGAGGGCTAAAAGATATTTCGAATATTTTATTTAATATTTTTCTTGTAATCATATAAACATTTTAAGACCTACTCACATTTTTATCAAAAAAAATTGAAAATCAACCCATACTCATGTACATGCCAAATTTCCACTTTCTAAGTTTTCTAAACTTCGTCTTTTCTTTCGTCATTGTTTCTCAGTAACAGAGATCTATCAACACAATAATGGAATATTGTGTATGTATTGTGTGTAGTGACATTTCACTACACTATTTCAATGAAACAAGTGGATTATTATAATTTCGTCTACTTCAGAAAAAATATAATATATTAAATAATTATTTTAAAACGATTTACATAGCTGTTGAAAACCGACACGCCACGACAATGCCCTCACAATGTATTATAAATTTAATATCTGGCGCAAGAACGTTAATTGATATTAATGGGAATTCATATCTGCGCAAAAACCTTCGTTATTAATTTTGCAAATTTCGGCGATTTAGAAGTCAACGTTATAAATCCACTGTATTGTTTATAACGGAGCTTACTAAATCATGGCTGACGGGCTTACCTCATGTTGATCTGAAAACGTCTTTGGTGGCTGTATGACTATATGTTTTTTCGTGTTTTGTTTTTCTTTTGCAAATATAACTGTACAAATTTTCAAAGGCTGCGTAAAATCATTTTAGTTATGCATAAATAACAAAAATTCGTCATAAATGAGTAGGATTTACTCACTGAGGATTCCATATCAATTTTGTGATTGTAAACCAACGGGAAGTACAATTTATAAATATAAAAGTTAAGAAATTCACTTCGTATAAAGTGAATTATAAATATATCTTTGTGATTTTTTTTGTGACATACCTATCCATATTTTTGAACATTTTCCTTTACTTCTCTAGTAAGTTCTCAATTCTTGCGAAATTGTTTTGATTACGCAGCTGATTTCATATAATATGCAACCGACGAAGCATAAACGTTCGTATCTTATATTGCATTGATCTACGCCCAATATTAATAATCTATCTCCTACATCAATCTTCGATTGTTCCATATATCTATCCAATCTCTAGATTGGATAGATATATGGAACAATCGGAGATTGACGTAGGAGATAGATTATTAATATTTGGTGATATGATATTTTAATATTTTGTTCTTAAACTTCCAAGGCTTCCTACTTTTGGATATTTGATCACCTATTTCCTCGTAACTTTGAGAAAAAATATCTTCGCACACGAATCTTAGGCTTTGCACAAAGGTGATTGATTACCTAATGTAACTTATAATTTATATCTAAACTTTATTGCACGCATATACGAATTATTATAGGCCAATTACAGATGAAAGACCTTATAATTGCAAAATTTAAAAACTAAACTAAGCTAAACTAAACTAACTTCACGCTTTATCCCTTGCGGGGTAGTCAGAGAGAACGGAGCGCCAAACGCTACGGTCTCTACATACCTCTTTCGCTTCGTCCACTGTCATGAACCTCTTCATACATGCCCTCCGGGGGGTCCTCATGTTTTTTACGTGACCTTCCTCCAGTATCTTTGGTTTTTTGAGGTACGGAACCCCAAAAAATAGAACCCCATTACCATTTTACTATATAGTCATACATACCAACTGCACTACACTGACGTCACCTCACAATATTAAACATAAAAATTCTCAGACCCTAGTAAAATGTCGAGACAAAGCATAAGCGAATAGTCGTTTTGATGTCTATTAAACCTTAAGTACTGGAGCGATCCATTGTGTCGTAAAGAATTTCAATTGCTGAACGTAGAACAATTTGTTTGGTTAAACGCGCTAATCTCAGGAAAGTATACTGGTTTGGACTTTTTTGTATATCATATATGAAACATGTCAACAACGATACGTAAACTAGATTACTCTTAGATATATCACAGGGCCAAAGTTGAAGGTAAAAGCTAGTTTTATTATATGGAATAACTTTTGACATTTACAATGTAGGGCAGATGTAGGTGGGGAGATTTAGTGAACATTTAAGCCATTTTCTATTTCTACCCATTTTATGGACATTACGGGTTAAACTGTAAAACCAATTATTATTCACTGTAAACTTTCATTGAGTGCGATAGTAATCATTTTGTCGTTCTGGTCATAATATAAAGTGCGGCGTTGAGTACCGCCGTTACACATGCAATTTCTAGGATCTTAATTAGAAATTGGAAAACGACTTTGACGCTGCTTTATTTTGTTGAAGCGTTTCCTTTATCAGTCTAATGCTAGGCCATAATTGTAAATAGAGTACTTCACTGTATATTTAAAATGAAAATGATACATTTCCCCAAGTAGAAATTGAGCTCAGAATCGTCGTGTTTACAATCAGGCGTTGTGCCGCTGCAAAACGACGGTCACTATTTTTGTAAACTTTCAGTAGAAAAATTCTTAGATTTCCTCCATTATCTTATTTATCACATCTTCTTCGTGGGTCGTTTATCCAGCTTCATTGCTTGTAACTTAACTTCAGCATAAAACTTAGAAACACTTTCTGTCAGTTGTAAGCGTTGAAATAAATCTCTAAGTGGCGTTCTAAGTCAAACTTAAAACTACTTTGGGCGTGTGGCAAAATGATCACAGCGCTATTATGTGAAAATAACAATTTACCTCTTAAAAAACAGAATAGCCTTCAAGTACGGACTCTGATATATAGGAAAACTGCGGTGTTAAGTTCCATCACTCAATATGCAATGAATGTATCAAAATAGGCAGTGTGTGGAAAAGAGATTGTCTTACCACTAACTTCCCTCTGCCTATCCTGCCATGTACGGAATGCAGCGTGAAAAAGTAAGTAAGAAAAAAACGTGATTTTTTACATCTGTAGATTCAAGTCTGGTATTTCCGAACTATAACTATATCTAGAACCCAGTCGTGGTACAGGGGCACAAAGTGTGCCTGTAAATCGACCGGTTGTGGGTTCGATCCCCACTCGAGGAGATGAAATATTTATTTATAATTATATTTTCATTTCTTCGCTCTCGTGTCGAGGGGAAAGCGCGATGTTGAGTTCCGCCACTCAACACGCAATGCCTCCAGAAATTGGCGGAAAGTGGGGAACGGAGTGTCTTAACAGTAGGTTCCTTCTGCCTACTCTGGTGTGCGCGGGATACAACATGAAACTGAAAAAAAAAATAACTGTATCTAAAATTTTTACTGTCTTCCATACACTCGCGGTAACACTAAAACATTGCCATCATACATCTGGTGCATTTTACGACTTCATAAAATTTATAATAGATGCTCTACTACGCTATTTAAAGTTTACTACCAACTTTCCGTGTGAGGTGACGCGAGTGCCTTATGTTCCACGAAAATATAGTATAAACGTTTATATGAAACAATAATATGAACTTACGAACATATTATGTAGGTCTAACTTATAATAGCTTTTAAGCTTTTGTGCTTTAACCCATTTGTCGACACTCGCTCACAGCGAGTCTTTTATTAACCGCTTTCTAGTAGATCAGTTTTAATATACTCAGAGAAAAATATTATGAATTATTTATTTAAAGACTGTTTATATAAAATATATATTTTTTTAAAACGACATTCTTAAATTGACAGATAATAATTCGAAGAAAATGAAATGATATAAAATCAAATAATTATAACATGAAATAACTTTTTATAAATTAACTTAAAAGCTAAAAATAAATTGTAACGAGCGTATAAGATGTCGATGTAGCTCAATAAGCCCTGGCAAGGCATATTTTTAAATATATCATTTTACTAGTAATTTAAACCTCAACCGTCAGATACTACATAACTGTCAGAGAAAAAGCTTTGAGGCCATCGTGGCACAGTTGCAGAGCGTCTGGCATATAGTCACGAAAGTTGAGGGCTCGATCTCTACTCAGAAGAATGTGTAATTTTATTTCTCCTCAGATAAGAATTGCGGCGTTGAGTTCCGCTAATCAACAAATTTCGAGTGTCTGGGTAGCACAGGACTCTCTCTGCTATTGCAAAGAAACAGCGTAATATGTAAAAAAACTACTTCAAATGTAATTAACTTTACTCAAGACATCTCATATTTCGAGTTAATGAAGATTTGTCGCGGTCTCGTGCGGCCTCTTAAAAACTTTCCACGATGGGGGGAAAAATCTTTTGAGCTTTTTATCGAAAATATTATAAAGTTTTTTTTGTCATTGAACTTAAATTTCACGTGAAAAATTGTTTATTTTTTACGACGTCATTGCAACTGCTTTGGGTGTATTGATTATTTAAAGTTCTTATGAAATTACTTTAGTAAAGTTTAGATATTACTTTAGTAAATTATTCATTTTCCTAAGGAGGGACTGAAGTTTCAAATCGTCGTGTTTCAAATATTGTCCACTGTGCCACAATGGTCTCTATTATTAAATAGGTTGAATAAATCCTGCCCCTCTATTCTATGAAATGTATCAGACCTAGATTGAACCTATTAATCTTTAAAATCGAAGTCGAATTCCCAACTGTGGCACATTTCCTTTAATAATTTTAAAAGTACACGTATGTAAACTAAACTTAAGTGTACCTCAGAATTGTATTGAATTGTACAATCACAATGAAATGTTATATGTCAAGTACATTATATTGTTCGGAATGGATACCAATAGCTCTTGAGTAGTTCAAAGTTACTTGCTGGAACTTGTTTCATATATGATTCTCTGATATGACAGTGGAAAATATGATTATTGTTTGTAGAAATTATTGAAAATTATATATACCTATAACGCTCGCTTGGAGCAACAATGACATATTTGCAAATTTTAATATACTAGCGGCCCGAGGCTTCGTCTGCTTAAGCTTAATGTTATATTACAGCTAAATAATATAAAATCTTTACATAAATTGCAATCTATTTGTTGTTCTGATGTGCTATATTACAGTTAAATAAAGTTTCATCTTAATCAATTCAGTACATATTATATGAAAGCGGAATATTCGTCCTTCGTCACAAACTTTCACATTGACAATATTAAAGTAGCATTACACGAGACACAATTAAAAATTGTAAATAATGTCCACATATATCAAATTTAAGCAGCTGTCAACAAGAAGTCACGTCTGGTATGCCAAAACTAAGCTAAAGGGCTCTGGAATTACTATCTCAGAATTCCTTACTAAAATTAGGCATGATGCTTTTATGGCTGCTCGGCAACGTGTTGGTCTCTCCAACTGTTGGACCAAGGATGGCGTAATCTTTTTAAATGGACCTGACGGGTCTAGACACCGAATAGCCTCTGTACTGGAATTAGCATACTGTCTGTTGTTCAGGTGCCCCCAGTGGGTCCAGGTGCTGCAAATACTGTGACTTCAAAAGCAAGGATAGCTACCTCAACACTAACTCACCGGCCTAAACGTAATATTAAAAAATGATCGTGATTCGGTACAATGATCCTTTAGCGTACGTATTACGTTTTAAGTTTTTCCTATATTTGTATTACGACCATACTTGATTACTATTTTTTTTATTATTCTTGCTATTAGTTAGTGTAGCGTTGCTTTTATACGGTATTAGTTTAATTTAGTTCAAAGTTCATACCCACTTAAGGTTATTTATATTATCACATTCACGACTGTTTGGTTTTCGATACTGTCAGCTGTCACATCTTGTCACTTATGTTCGGAAATGAGTGCTAAACACTGAAAATAATTTCTTATCTGCATTTTCGTTATGTGGTTTGGTGCCCTTTAACAACTTAGTGTGGCGAATGTATGAGTATTGTTTATTTTAGTCATTTTTATAATAACCTGTCTATGTTTTTCTTAAATAATTATTCAGAAAATAATTATTTTTACCCATATTAATTCTACTGCACTAGTAGTGACTGCTTTGACATTGACAGCTGTGACATTACATTATATCAATTACGTTCGGATATTTACTGTATAATATTTTTTTTAAAGTAAGTAATGCAATGTAATGTAGTCTTTTGTTTGTTCTTTGTTAACTTAACTCATGTTTTTCTTTTTTTGTGTTTGTTTTTGTTATCTTACTTTCTATTTTTTTTGGTAAACTGTTTTCTTGCNTACAGAACTTATATTTCTTCCAGAGTAAAATACTATTAAGCTTGTACAATGTCTATCTTTAATTCTAATACAATATGTTATTCTAGAGGACCTCTTTCTTCTTCCGATCCAAGTCTAAAAAGTGTATCTCGAATTTTCCGACCACATAAAGCGTCATTTTAGTAGTGCCATCTGGTGATAGTTCTATAAACTTATTTTAATTATTTCAAAAAGTATTTTATTTTAACTTATTGTTATTAAACAAAGAGATTGATTGTCATTTTTTTAATATTCACAATATTAGTAAAAGTGAATATTAAAACTTAAAAATATAAAATAATTACAATATATACTAATATATATAAAATTCTTCCATTACTGAGTGATTGACAGACAAAGCATTTCTTGAAATTGGGAAATGAGCAGAATTTTACAATTTACACTCTAAAGACCTCGTTAAAAACGAATCAAACGGTAAGAACGAAAAAAAAATACTTAAATCATTTTGCCAATGATGATAAAATTTGACATGTTAAGTGGATTAAAGATATATGCATAACAAGATAAGTACGTCTACAATTTATTTGTTTTATACAAAACAGAAACTTAACTAATTAAAAGTTTCAATTTACAACCTGTCTTAAAAACACGAGGAAATCTGTTGATTTTAACCTCTTTAAATTGTTAAAATTAGATCCTGGGTATAAATTTCATACTAAATTTTTTATTATACTTATAAACGATTAAAACCAGTTGTTATTTTATTAGTAGATCATATATCTACTGTGATTGTCTCAAAAAAAACATTTAGTCTACAAATAGATCTCGATGTAATTGTTGGCCATGTTGTAATGTTTCTTCTATTGACGATCCTAAATTAATAAATAAAACCTATATTTTGGCCGTGAATACTAAAAATGTAATTAAAAAAATATACAATATATATAGCTGTACTCACTCAGTAAAAGCGACAGTTGTAGGTACGATTCCTATTCAGGGGTAATATTAATTTCCTTTTCCTGGCTATGGCAACGAAACAACAACGAAACGAAAATTTGATGCCGTTCTGTGCCTTGTTACCAGGGCAAATATATATATAATAATAAATATTTTATTTCTTCGAGTGGGAATCGAACCCACAACATGTCGTGTTTTCTGTCGCACTAAAGCTATACCATATTATTCTAAAATAATGTTGAACTACCTATTTTATGTACATATGTTTTATTAAACGCTAGTACAGGCTAAAAGGAGGCTTATACTCGAGAGGTAATAAAAACGAGATTTTTAATTAAAAAATCTGTGATAACTGAGAGGCTCGTTTCTGTTAGGTTTCGTATGCATGGAATTGGATTACCTACTATGGCTATTCAGCAAAAGATAATGAAGCCGTATGAAGATATTAATTAATTTCGTAATATCTATTTTTTCTATGAGGCCGGTCGTGGCGCAGCGGCACAAAATGTGATTGTAAACCGATTGGTTGTGGGTTCGATCCCCACTCGAGGAGGTGAAATATTGACTTAAATTTATATTTCTATATCTTTGCTCTGATGTCGATGCAAAGCGCGGCGTTGAGTTCTGCCACTCAACACGCAATGCCTCCAGAATCCGGTAGAGAGTAGGAAACGGAGTGTCTTAACACTAGGTTCCCTCTACCTACCCTGCTGTGTGCGGGATACTGCGTGAAGCTGATAAATTTTTATTTTTTCTATTTATAATAGGACGTCGTCGTGGCGCAATGGAACCGTTTCATTGTAAATGAAAAGGTTGTAGTTTCGATTGTAAGGTATTTAAAGTCATGTTTTTGTAAGTCATTATTTTTATGTCATCGGTCTGATAAAAATAAAGCGTCAAGATGTATTTTTACACTCGTAACGCAGTAGTCTGAAAATTGAACTAGGGGAATACGTCATACAAAGGAAGTGAAAGGTAAAAAGGAAACAATTGGAATAGTTCTTAATATATGATGAGAGCCATCGGGAAGCGATAAGTATACATTATTAGATGGGGCAAAACGATTATTCGAATTATTTTATGTATTGAGATCCTATGAAAATATGTGAAATTGAAAATATTTTATGGAATACCTGTTATTTATCTATAGTAAATATCTTAATTTTGGTGTATTAAAATCTGTTTAGGGCATGTCCGATTGCAATATAATCAATCAGCTTCACGCTGTATCCCGCACGCAGCAGGGTAGGCAGAGGGAACCCAGTGTTAAGACACTCCGTTCCCCACTTTCTGCCGAATTCTGGAGGCATTGCGTGTTGAGTGGCAGAACTCAACGCCGCGCTTAGCTTCGATACCAGAGCGAAGAAATGGAAATATAAATTTAAGTAAATATTTCATCTCCTCGAGTGGGGATCGAACCCGCAACCAGTCGGTTTTATAGTCACACGTTCGTGCCGCTGCGCTACGACTGGCCTCAATATAGTAAAATTTGTAATTTTTATTCTTATTTATTAGCTAAGACACTCCATACACCGTTTATCCCCCGAGATATTGTGTGTTTAGTGGTCGAATGTTGTGCAATAATTGAAATTAAAAAAAAATCATATTGTAAATTATATTATAGTAAACAAAAAGTACAAATTGTTAAAAAATCACATCTCTATTTATTGATTATTTATTATAAATGAACTTGAATACAAGTAAAATAAAAGTGTGCGACATAGCAGAGCGTGGTTTCGATCCACGGACCTCTGGGTTATGGGCCCAGCACGCTTCCACTGCGCCACTCTGCTGTAGGAGCATAGCTGTAGATTTTACAAATATATAACGAACTTTTTGGAGATTCAATTGCTAGTATTTTTCTTTATATAGTATTACATATACTAATATAATATTTATATGAAATATCTATGTGAGATTGTGTTTGTTAATGAAAATTTGATTTATGCTGATTTTATTTTCTTATATAGAGTGTGTATGTTTTTGTCATCACTACTATAAATAAAACCACAGTTTTAACTACTTTATAAAAACATAATACAATTAAAACAAAAGAGATTTTTCAAGCAAAATAATTAATAAAATTTTTAAACGTTGTAAAATAAAACGCCATCTGTCAAGAATGACACACACAGACACATCAAAAGCGATAACGCCACACACTCTTCATTCACGTAATCGAGTCGTAATGGCGGCGAGGTTGAATTGCGTAAAAAGAACGAGACATATCCCTTTCTCGTTCTAGTATATTTTTTGAGAATGAAAAGTAGCAGATAGGCAACGCTTAGTAGTATTTCTGTAGTAGTATGTGTTTATGGTATCTTTTCGTTTTTATTGATATTTATTCGTTACTGCGTCACATGAAATACAGTATGGATAGTGAAAAAAATGGTGAAATGAAAAAAAAATCCTACGTCTTAATTGTTGAGGTATCTTAATGAATTTCCTTAGGTAAGGGTTTGAAATACTTTACTTTATATGCTGTTCCCGTAAAAGGAGCGCAGACGCTTCCACCCTGTATAAGATTCAGGCTTACATACATAGGCATACTTACATAATAGAGAAGATAGAATGAACCTAGTTTTCTAGTTTTTGAGAGATTGCGTTTTGGTTAGCGTAACTAATGATTGAACATACAGTCACTCCCGGTTATTTTGCCGTTTCTTAATGTGGAAAAAATTTTAAAATTCAGTTGAAAAAAGCTCTTAATTCAATCCTAAAATCCCTTAGTCGAAACAGAAATGTGACTGAAACATATCTTGCTCACAGATCGGCAGCAGTTTTCTTTACGTCCATTTGAACTCGGCTCCATCCTCTAAGGATCTCGGGAAATAGAATGGTAAACAAAATAGCTAAGAATAATTACCTTTTTGTCAGAAAGGGCAAAATTTGAATGTATATTTAACTGCATTCTATACAACGAAATATTAATATATTCACTAGCGACGAATATACTGCTGTTTAAGAAACACAATAAAATATTATTTTTACAATCGTCGCCTTAACAGTCAGGTGCTGTGATGACGTGCTAAAAGTATTTTGACAGAATATATCAAGTAAATTTTGTAGTTTAATAAATTTTACATATTGAACCGTATAATACATTTTATTTGTACTAAAAGAGTGCTCTAGTATAAACATTAAAAATGCCTGAACACTCTTTTAATACAAATAAAATGTATTATACGGTTCAATATGTTTGTCGTAGTCCACCAAGCATCTCACTTTTTCCTGCACATACTACATAGTAGGGTATTTGGAGGGAACCTAATAAAAGGACACTCAGCTCTCCATTTCGCACACAACTGTCGAGATATTTCTAGTTAAGGGGTGGACTCAATACCGCACTCTGTCTTCTTACCAGAACATAAAAAGCCATTGAGCGAGAATCGAACTTATACGAATTTCTCAATCCATGCTGTATACGAAATACACTACTACTATATTTTTTATCAGTAAGGTCTATAAAAAGTACAGAAGGTACATTAATTTTCTTTTTCTACATTTTACATCAGTATAAAAAAATTACTAGCATCGATAAATAATACAAAATCAGTCACACGCTTACCTAGTGATTAACATACTGAAATTACAGGATTTCGCCCGAGCTCGAGCCTCGTTTATAAATCACAATGCGAACATATTTCTTTTGGCCTGTCGATTTTATCCTACCAGCAATAATAAATAAATCATAAAAGAAAATTTTGTAATTAAGTTGTTGTAAAAGGTAGCTTAGTAAGAAGCCTTTTTATCTTATTATTTTAATTTTTTTTGGAAGATTTTTTATAATTAATTTTTTTTTATGTATTTTAAGTATAAATATAATATTGAAACAAAACTAAAAATATTTAACTACGGTGTAGTAGCTATAATCGTTTAACTGTATAATGATTTTGTATTTTTCTTTTTAATTATTGATCAAAAAATAAAATAAAAGGACCTTACCTTGTGTGTACTGACTGTGGCGCAGCGAAACAACATCTAATTGCAAACGTGGTAAATAGCTGTGGGCTCGATTCCCACTTAGAGAAATGTATTACATTAATCATATGCTTCACACGACTTCTTGAAAATTGGGTTGTGTATTATTATTTAATCTATTTCAAATCATATTTTAAATCATATTTCAAGGAAGTATACGGAATAAATAAAATAAACTCTATACTTTAATTTTATCAACAGTCCTCTGCTGGTTAAATTTCTAGCCCACATAATACTATCCAAAATTAAATTTACTAGTTGATTTTTATTACATTCAAGTTAGTATTTTAGCCTTAATTTTAACTAATTGGTAATAAATTCTTTAGTTTTGGATAAACTCATAAACTAGTGGGGAAAGGTTGTAAAGCCTATATGGTTTTGTAGAAGAGCGATGCGCCTATCAACGGATATATAGGGGCTTGGAGTCGATTTATGATCGAATAAAAATACCGGCAGGATCGATAGATGAAGTGTAAACTATTCTCATTTTTTTATATTTACATATCTAACGTACGATATGAAAAAAATGCGTAAAAAGTAGTTTTAAAAGAAGTTAGACCAATTTCCAATACTTGTCAACTGAAAAAATGCATATATGGAGAACTAAATGACAATTTCTCGAACTGCTTAGGGGAATAAAACGGCCACTTGTGGAACAAAGGTAAAGTCATTAAAATTTGAAAGTTACTTGATCTTATTAAGTGTTGAAAAAAATATTAAACTTTTTTTCATCAGCCATATAATATTTTTTTTTAGATTGGCAGAAAGAATGCAAGTTCAAGACATCTCGCTCGCCACTTTCTGTACCCAACGCCGTAATTTGTCCTACTAGATCAGAGAAAATAATTATAATTTATATTCCTGCGAATAGGATTGGAAAGCACAATCATCACGTAAATGACTATATACTTCTAAGTCATCAAAAATAATCTCAGCGGAAATTTGGGACATTATTAAGCAGAAATATATTATAGGTACCACGACGAATGGTCAAATCATATAAAAATTAATCATATAAAAAAAATCGGACAAGTGCGAGTTAAATCATCTACCGAGAATTCCGTACAAAAATCGGAAATCTCGAGGTTATTCTAAAATTCTAATTTACCTTAGCCAGAGCCTTTTCATCTGATATCTCGCTTGAACTAGCGGCTTTAATACCAAATTTTGTCCACATTTAAGGCTATTATTTTTAGGATTTAACGACAAATCTATAGTTTTCAATTTTTTCCTGAACAAGTACTACCCGCTAGGTGGTAAATTTTTTGATTCTAGGTCAACCGAAAGTACCCTATGAATTATGATTCCTTTATAGTGTCGAAATACGCGTTTATTGCGATATAAACGGCCATTTCTTTTTTGTAATTAATATATAAAAAAAACTTTTTATGGAAATCATGGGGCTGTAGAATTAGGTTAATGAAATTTCCACTCGATATCTCCAAGCATTTCGGATAGAAAGGCTTTTGACAGACAGACAAACAGAGCAAAAGGTACGGAACCTAATAAGAATTATAACAAAATTGTGAGCTCAGTTGATCCAAGTAACCTGTTGTATTATAACATTGTGAATGATAGCTCTATTTTATCTTAGCGTTCTTTTAATTCGGCTCAGTACAGCCTTTCACAAAAGATAAGATGAAATTACAGATAAACCTTAGAATTTGAACGAATAGAAAAATAGAAAGTAAGAAATGCAATGTATTTTGTGTTACTTATTTGGTACTTTAGAAAGCTCCCTATTTTATATTTCAATTATTCGACGGCCATAGAGATTATTAATATTAAGGGACGGGGCTTATTTTTTTTAGCTTCACGCTCCATCACGCAGATAGCTGGGTGGGCAGAGGGCTTAGTGTTATGACACTCCGTTCTCCACTTTCTGCCAAAATTTTGAGGCATTACGCGTGTGTTAACACTGGCCCCCTATTTCCCTCTACCTATCCTGTATGTATGGGAATCGAGCCCACAACCTATTGCGTTTACAATCGCACGTTTATGTCCCTGCGCCTCGACGGTATCAAAGTTTATTTGATGCATAAAAATATATTTTCAAAATATTCTATTATACTATTAAGTTAAACTCAAAAAATCTTTGTTACAGTAAAGTAATTTTTCTATAAAAATAAAATTTAAAAGCTATTTTGTGGGATCGATCGTAACATAGCCTTTCATGGGGAAACAAAAAAAATCTCGTTAGTCAATCGTGTGAAAACAAGTATTTTGAATCTCCGAGATTAGTATCTTGACATTACATTCTGTAAGTTTGAGGAAATTGGATTGGTTAATATTCACTTGGCTCGAGTGTCGTTTATTGTTGGAGCTACTGGAAACTCTCACTGGGACTTATAATTGCTTTATAGTTTGACAGTTTATATCTAAAATTGTTGCTGAATTGCCACCCTTAGCTAAAAAAATATATTTTTATTTGGAAACTAAAACTAATGGGCTTAAATACAAATTTAACTGGATGTAAAAAATATTGTTATTACTGATCTAAGCTTCATATACATGTCTAATTGTAATATTTGTTTGATCTTTATGTATTTATTACTATTTGTGCAATAAATAGAACGAAGAATAGTGACTTTTCTAACACCAGTCTGCATTCCAACCTGAATGCCGTTTACCACCATCATGAGACGGCACGGCCGGCCTTGTTATTTCTGACGGAAACTCAAAATGCGCGACCGAGCGACACAGCCTATCTTCAATACTCTGGCTACAAAATAGAACATAATTTTATGGCTCACGCCGGGGTCGCCGTGTTCATAAGGGAGGATTTAATTTTCCGTCCTCTTATTAATGCTGAAGGTCGTGACCTGTCAACTATCTGGCCCCGTGTTGACTCGAATGATCGTATCCAAGTCAACGCATGCCTATATAGATCCCACAGTGGTAAAGCATAATTGCAGAAACGGGTCGGCTCATGGAGCACATGCAATCGGCTATCGACGATATGCTCTTACATATCCCCTCCGATGAGATCGTGATACTTGGCGATTTTAATGCGCACAATGCCAATTGGCTTGGGTCACACACCACCAATCACGCGAATTTGACCTTGCTATGGCGAATGGTTTGTCAATTGATCGAGTCGCCTACGCGACTCCCTGACGTGGACAACCACAATACCTCCTTATTGGACCTTCTGCTTACTTCACATCCGAAAGAGTACCAGGTCATTATCGATGCCCCTTTGTGGTCTTAAGACCACTGCCTGGTTCGGAGTGTCGTGCCCATTAAACACGGCAGTGGCAGAACACTCGCAACTCGTCGCACCTGTCACTACAAGCCAGCACATTGGGATGAGATACGTACATTTTACTATGACTGGGTTTGTTTTGTTACTGGGGACTGGTTTGCTGCTCTTCCGATGATCCTAGTACCTGTGCTGCTGTTGTTGTTGACGTGGTTCTGCAGGGCATGAAACTTTTTATTGGCACTGTAGTGCCAAGAAACCTTTCTCATTGGGCGCAGCACCAAAGTCACTGTGGACGAATTTTGCTCCGAATGCATGTCTGTGAATTCAGGCGTTCCCCAAGGATAAAATTACACTGTAATTACGAAATAAATTTAAAATGCTAATATTAACAGTTCAGCTAACATTTGTTAGTTCACGCGGAAAAGGGCAAGTTGGGATGATCAAAGAAATTTTTAAGACAAGGTGAAGCAACTGTGAAAAGGACCTTAATTGATCTTTTGTTGGAATAAAGGCCGTAAAAATTGTAATAGACGACGATGTTTACTTACAAATATAAATAATAGGTATATAATTATGTACTTTATTATTATTTCTTAATGTGGAAGCATCTAGCTCAAATTTATTTCAACTACTAACTTCTACGTATAGTATTATAAGCCTTAAAAAAGTTACATTTCAGTTGCCGCTATCAAACAATTCAGAAGATTTTGCTGTTTTTCCCTTACAAGTTGTATAAAGTTCACAGCCTAATCAGAATCTAAGTACTTCCTGGGTACTCCATGTTCACCAATGATCATGGTATTTGGCAAGATATATTTGAGAACTTACTAAATAAATATAAAAAAAACATGCGAAAATTTGAAATGACAGTACCAGTTGAATGAGTTCTTCCAATTGGTAATCTCAAACCAACAACAGTCGCGGCGCCCATATTCAAACGCTATGCCGCTACTCCACGACAACGGCCTCATATTTAATATGCTATATCTACACATTATATATAAAAAACTAATATTATCAACAGATATCAGGTATTGGAAGATTAAAGAAGACATAAAAAGTTCGTCGTAGATATACTCGTACTTACAAAGCCTTTGATCTATTATATAGTTTCGTGAACAAAGAAGGCTTTTATGATGCTACGGGAGCCTAATGTGGACTTTTAGTTTAATTCGCACATTTTTTAGCTTCAAGCTCCATTCCCATTAAGACCCTTCCATTCCCTGAATTCTCGAGGCATTAAGTGTTGAGTGACTCAACGCCGCGCTTTGCCTAGTTACCAGAACGAGGAAAAGAAAACTTTAAATATTTAATTTTTCCCGGAATCGAACTCACAACTTATCGCCTTTGCGACCGACCTCTACACCACGATGGCCTCAATTCATTACATTAGCAAGCCTAAATCAAAACAAAATATGATTTACCATAAACATTTCTATTGTATGAAACAAACTAAAGTTTTGTTATTTAGAAAATCCAATAAGTCTTGAGCTTCGCTGTAAGCATACAAAACAGATTTAGTGAAGCTTTACAAAAATACAAACATACATAATATTATTGGCAAATTTGTTTTATTTTATACAATACTTTGATCTTTCATGTTTCCAGAATTTTTTATTTTTATATTAAGCCTAGTTTTTTGTAAGAATTCCTTCATTTATTCTTTATTAGACTGTTAACTTTAAAAAATACGAATTCAAATTCCAATTTCGTTACCCTTTTAGCTACTCATCGCGGAGGAAATAGCAAAAGACAGGAAAACCAATGCATAAATATAATATAATTATAATAAAAACACTAAAAATATTTATATATAGTGTTTTTGTTATCACTACTTTAAATGAAACCGCAGTTTTAACTACTCTATAAAAACCTAATACAATTATAACAAAAGAGATTTTTACATTGTGGCCCAGGGGCATAAGGGTGTGACTGTAACGCGACGGTTTCGGTTCCCCACTCGAGGAAATGAAATATTTATTTAAATTTATATTTTCATTTCTTCGCTCTGGTGTCGAGGCAAAGCGCGGCGTTGAGTACCGCCACTCAACACGCAATGCCTCCAAAATTCGGCGGAAAGTGGCGAACAGAGTGTCTTAACACTGGGTTCCCTCTGCCTCCCCTGCTGTGTGCGGGATACAGCGTGAGGCTGATAAAAAAAAGATTTTTCCAAAAATGAAAAAGTTATTTTTTCAAACAAAATAAGTAATAAAGTTATCGTTGTAAAATAAAACGGCAACGGCAACTTAACACTACGTTCCCGTTTTCCACTTTCACCCAGTTTTTTAGATATTGCGTATAGAGCCGTGAAACTCAACTCCGCATTTTATCTTGCCTGAACAGGGAAAATGTAAATCATTTAAATATAATCATTCTCATAAACGTCGCGTTTACAGTTAGATGCTATGCTACGACAGCCTTATGATTTTAACACACAACGAACTATTAATAAAATATATGTCGCAGCGATCAAATTGCAACACGATTCTTATTCATTCTACCCTACAACTTATTTATTAGCGATCGTATAAAAGACCGCACGGACATTGTACGGGCAGTCTTGGCTTTGGTGTGGCTCGGAGCACTACTCGTGCTCTGCCACTGACTAACCTCGACTATTCGGATAATTGACTATTTAGTTAATCAATTATTATCGTAATTATGAATGTGGTTAACACCTATTTGTAATTGCACTGAGCTGGAGCAGTGAAGGCGAGTGTTGTTATAACGGAAAGGGTACCCTGAAGCCTACACCTGTGGTCGCAAGTCCCAAGCACTGCTCCGAGCCTCATATCATTAAAAGAGTAAGATATCATTAATTATCTTGTTTTCAACAACTGATGTTTGTCCGACACGACTGTTCTACTGACTGACTACCTTCTTATTATTTATTATGCTTTGCTGAGTGTTTGTACATGTGTCATGTGTTCACATATGAGTAGAACCAAAGGCCAGGACATGGTCGAGGTTCTACTCGTTTATTATTTACGTCCACCACTCGGTCCTCTCTCTCTCCGACATATATATTATAACATAAATCGTACAAATGAAGTCACAAGTAGCATTGTAGCTTTACTTGTAGCGTCGCGTCGTTGCATTTAAAGTAGCACAGTGTAGAGAGGTGAACATGTTTTCAGAAAACATAAATCAATGTCAACCACCTCATGAATGTCGCTATATCTCAGAATTTGTCGCGACTCCGAAAAATTTCAATCCGAAAGTTTCAATGTATTACGTAAATCAAATGATTTGTATGCCTTATTTTAGCTTCACACTGCATTGTGTGTATAGCAGTGTAGTGTGAGGGGACCTAGTGTTAAGACACTCCGTTTTCAAGTTTGCGTCGAATTTTTAAGACATCGCGTGGAGAATGGTGAAACTCAACGCTACGTACCGTTCAATGTCTTTTTTACTAAAGCGAAAAAAAATATATTTGCTGCTGCTTTGAAGATAAGAATCTGATTTCGAATCCTACCATTTTATCTAGGTGTATAGTCGTCCATATTGTGCCTGTCAACTATATGAGAGAAATAAACATATTTAAAATCTTAAATATGTTATGTAACCTTGCATATCGCGTAAACTAAGTAAGCCACTCCCCGACTCCTGCCATAGCGTGTGTAATGATTTTATATTTATTAGTTTATAATATTCACAATAATTTATTATAAAAATGTAAATCAACCTCTTTGTTTAAAAAAATATGTTTTTTAAAAAGAAGTAATATAAGTTTATAGAATTGTCACCAGAGAACATTAATAAAATGACGCTTTATGTGGTAGGAAAATTCGAGATATACTTTTAGACTTGGAGCGGAAGAAGAAAGTGGTCTTCTAGAATAACATATTGTATTAGAATTTAAGATAGATATTGTACAAGCTTAATAGTATTTTACTCTGGAAGTAATATAATTTCTGTAAAAGCCTCGAGGTGTTTAATTTCGTAACACGTGTAATGGGCTAAAAGTTTCATATTTTTAAAAAATATCTATTTTTGTTCTCATATTTTCCAAATATCGAGAGAAAAAAGAAAAATAAAAAAATATTTTTTTAAAATAGATAGATTACTTACTAAAGGTTATGTACTTATAAGGAAAGTAACAAAAAGAGTTAAAATTGTCTGGAAAGTGAGTTAACTATAACACCTCAACCGATATTGAAATGAACACATAATATTTTATTTAATACTTGGTAGTTATCAAAATAGAAATAGCTATGTTAAAATTGATATAATTGAAGGATTTTTTTTTCAGCAAATATAAAACTATTCGTAACGTATGTAATGTATATTTGAAAACCAGAACGCTTTTAAAAGTTTTTATGAAAACTCTGATTCATTATTAATTAATTAAAAATAAACGAACATTCGTTCAATCAAAATCCAAATATATCAAAATAATTGGCTTGTACCTATAATATGTGAATGTTGATGGTATTAATCCATTTATAATATGGTTTTTTTTATGATAATTTGCGGGTTCAAACTTTATTTGTTTGCGGGTTGAAGCCTGATTTAAGGGAAGTTGAACTTGTTTTCATTTACTTGGTTTAGCATGTCAAAACATGGCTTTGAGTATTGCCAATCAAAACCTAATCTTAAATTCAGGCAAAAAGTGAAGAAGGGTTTTTTCTGCTTACACAGTATTATAATAACAACATATACTATCAAAGAAAGTGCATCATTCATAATTTCTAAATATATGTTAATAGGTGTCACTGTGATTACGAGGACGTCATTTGATATTTTTTCCATTACCGACTGTATTAAGTATAATGTGCCGTGTTTTTTCCGGTGGATTTCCATGGGACAGCGTCTGACTGTAAACGCGACGGTTGTGGGTTCAATTCCCACTCAGAAGAATAGAGATAATATTTAAATTATTTTTATATTATGATATTGAGTTCTACCACCCAACAAGCAATATCTCGAAAATTAGACAGAAAAGAAGGAACGGAGCCTCTTAAGGCTAGGCTGTCTCAGACTACCGCGCTATACATGCGCGAAAAAGCGCTAAGCTGATTTTTTATAATCAGAAATAGAACAAAAAAAAAATGTTACTTTACAATAAAAATGTTTTATGTATGAAGAAACTAGAATTCTATCGACACTGATGTATTGTGTAGAAACAAAATTTCAAATGATGGACGGCACGCGAGCAATCACTTATGTAAGGCAATATATTACAGCGCGCTTTTGGCTTTATGAAAAGACGCGACACAACTCTGCTGCCGGCGTGTTTATTTATGAGACTTCCTAAAATTTCTGATAATGACACCATTGTTGCACGGTTAGTGTGTGTTTAGTATACGCGATATGGTTCTAGGTTCGATAATGTTCACATGTAAAATATATTTTGCGTGAGCATTATAAAACTCAGTAAAATTATTTTATATTTACTTCATATTTACATTTTATATTTACTTCATGTTAATTCTTTGTTCACTGACGTCTAAATAAGTAAGTCGAAATGAGAATAAGGATCTTTAAACTGAAAATACGCGTTCAGAGGGACTTGTCCATCTGAAGTATTTATATATTCCGGTTTTCTTACCGGGAACTTTTGACACTGGTGAGATTTATTACCGAGTCTTCTCAGCAGGACTGCCTTCCAAGCCCGTAGTAGTTTTAGGTTCATTCGATTATTCGAATGGTTCTGAATTTGTATATTTCTTACCGTATAGATTCATGGAAAACATAAGAATTTTGTGTTATTTAAGCTATAATCTACAGTAATTACAGTTCTCTAAAAAGTGCAATGCATGCAAATTTTGATTTGATACGATTTCCGGTTACAAGTAAAAGAATCACAAAAATGTATTATATATCGAATAAAAATAATATAAAAATCTTGTAATTACGGTGACCACGTTTATTTTAATTTAAAGCGAGCGTGATCGAGTTTCTTATAGATCTGCGGCCACGTGAATCGGTTGCGCTATTTTGTGCGGATGTTTTCATTTCTTTACTTAACTTTGTCTCGGTATAACTGAAAGGACTTTGAATTATATTTATCTAAAAATAAATTAAAATATATACATTTTTATATCTCATATATCTTATATATTATATCTCATATATTATATCTCATATATTATATCTCATAGGTTAAGCGCGGCGTTGAGTTCTGCCACTCAACACGCAATGCCTCCAGAATTCGGCAGATAGTGGGGAACGGAGTTTCTTAACACTAGGTTCCCTCTGCCTACCCTGCTGTGTGCGGGATACAGCGTGAAGCTAATTTAATTTAATTTATTTATATCTCATAAGAGGGTCTATAGAGGAAATTTGAAGTTAGGACGTGTGGATCTCAATTTTCCACTTTTTTGGTTGGTTGTGGGTTCAATTACCATTTCGGGGAATGAGTTATTTTAATTTTCTCGCTCTAGAAACAAGACAAAGTGCGTTATTAAGTTCTGCCATTCAATGAGTAATTTTATCAAAAATTATGCGAAGAATGAGAAGTGGAATGTCTTTACAGTAACACAGTAGTTACCGTCCCCATACCCTGCTATATGTGGGATAGAGAGATGAAATTGAAGAGAAAGAGTGGTGCTAATGACGAAATACCAGTTTTTTTTTAATAAAAAATATTGTAATCTTCTAGTAAAGTTAGAAAAGGTATGGTAAAGTATTCGCAAAAAATACAGTCGAATATAAATTATATGAATTATATAAATTATGAATAAACTGCCTCAACACTAGATTTCTTTTGATGATACTTATAAATGCATATAAATCAGCTTCACGCTGTATGTATCCTAAACACACCAGGGTAGACAGAGGGAACCTAGTGTTAAAACACCGTTCCCCACTTTCCGCCGAGTTCTGCAGGCATTGAGTGTTGAGTTGCGGAACTCAGCGCCGCGCTTTGCCTCGACAACAGAGAAAAAAAATAAAAATATACGTGTAAATAAATATAAATACATTTATTAAAAAAGCTATAAGTAGTCACTAGTAACTTAATAAATTTCTATGCATAAGCATGACCTATCAAAAATTGTAAATAGTAATAGTAGGTAGAGTTCTTGTAAATCAGCTGGCGTGATCTGTGACTATAAATATAACAGCTGCAGTGCGGTAGGGCATCAAGCGGTAGATAAGGATTATGAAATTGTATTTGTAATATCCACTATTATGTGTATTACATTTAAATTTAGTTTAATTTTTAAACATATGTTCGGAAAGCTTAGCGTAAGTTAAGATATTCTGTTCTCTATCTGTCATAAGACTTTCGAGACGCTGGGTCTTTAGTAGCTGAACTCAATGCAACACTTTGTCTTCTTATAAGAACGAGTGGGAATCAAATCCAAAACCATTGCGTTTGTAGACGTGGTACAGCGTACCACGACTTCCTTAATTATTTGTAAGTACAGATGTGTAAATGTATGAATAGTACTTCGAACTAGTCTTGAATTCATATCGATTAGGTGTTTCGTAAATTGAATTTAGCACACGCTATGTCTCTAAATAGCAAAAAGTTGATGACAACAAAATGATTTATCACTACTTTATTCTCACTTAAAACATATCGTAATATAGAAACCTCGACGACGGAGTGTGGAAGTAAGCCCAAATTGCTGTTGTACTACACGAAAATAACTCGAAAATTGGGCAAAAACTTGAGAACAAAGTGCCTTCATATCAGGTTCCCTCAGCATATCCTGTCATATACAGGAACCATAAGATAGGAAGACGACGACATATAATCTAAATCAAAATCTATCTTAACAGAAAATCTTCAAGCAATAGAAACAGTAAATTGTCTATTACACTTCAATCTGTTAGAGTTCTTGTGTATGACTTATGTCAGTGTCATCTTTAGAAAATTTTCGTATATCTTTGCTTACCAAATCAGGCTTCTTGTCCCTTATTTCTTTAGGCTTTGGATGAAATTTTGTAAATAATAAATAGTAATTCATTCCAGAGACTCCATTAACACCATTTCAGTGAACTTAGTAGAGCATTGTCCAACTTATCAAAAGCAAATAGTTTTCTTCACATGCACCTGAGTTTTATAGTTCCTAAAACAATTTAAAATTTACTTATTTAGAAAACGTACAAAAATTTGAACGTAGCGGGACTCGAACCCGCGGCTTCTGGAAACCGACCACGTTCAAATTTTTATACGTTTTGTAAATAAGTATTTTTCTTTCCTAAGTGTGGAATAACACTTTAAAAATGTTTAAAAATTTAAAATTTATTCATCATTATTAAGCAAATAAGAAGCTTTTAAGCAAATAAGAAGTGGCGTGTTTTACATTTGTTCGGATAATTTTTAACAATAGTTTTCTTTTACCGCCACTCTGACCTATTTTTTTGGTTTAGTTTCGGGCTGTCATAGGAAACCTAGTATTACGATACTCTGTTTTCCATGCAGTGCTTGCTTATTTTACTTCGTCACAACCGTAGCATATTTCCCAATCCCTGTCCCAATGCGCCCCAACGGTCCTTTACCTGAAACTTAAAAATGCTCTAAATATAAACTCATCCAAATGCAGATAAAATCAATAGTTGTATACTCATGCTTATACATCATTTTTATGAAAAAATATTATTGAAAGTAATAAATTCAAGAAACATATAGGTTATATTTTTAAAAAAATTAAAATCAAATCACACACAGTATCCCGCACACAGCAGGGTAGGCAGAGGGAACCTAGTGTTAAGACACTCCGTTCGCCACTTTTTGCCGTATTCTGGAGGCACTGCGAGTTGAGTGGCAGAACTCAACGCTGCGCTTAACCTCGACACCAGAGCGAAGAAATGGAAATACAAATTTTAAGTAAATATTTCATTTTTTTTTTTTTATGGAAAAGGACAAGGCAAACGAGCGTTCGGGTCACCTGATGTTAAGTGATTACCGCCGTACCCGTGCAACACCAGAGGAGCTACAGGTGCGTTGCGGGCCTTTAAGGTGGAGATAGACGCGCTTTTTGAAGGTACCCATGTCATATCGACCTGGAAACACTGCCGCGGGTAGGCCATTCCACAGTTCCGTGGTGCGTGGAAGGAAGTTCCTACGAAACCGCACAGTAGTGGATTGCCACGTATCCAGGTGGTGTGGATGATATTTCAGCTTATATCGTACTGTGCGGTTAGAAAATTCGGCGGCAGGTAATAGGTCAAACAGTTCTCCAGAACACTCCCCATGATAAATGCAATAGAGAACGCACAGCGAGGAAACGTCTNAGCGAAGAAATGGAAATATAAATTTAAGTAAATATTTCATCTCCTCGAGTGGGGATCGAACCCACAACCAGTCGGTTTTACAGTCATACCTCGTGCCGCTGCGCCACGACTGGCCTCAAGGTTATAATATCTTATAACCTTGAGGCCAGGTTATCAAGGTTATATTTTATTTTGCAAAAAATGAAAAGTCGCCCATAGGAGCTCTATATTTGTATATTTCTTTTAATATTTAAGTTCGATATTATTTCCTTTTCTTAATATTATATTTATACAATATTAAGTATAGGAATGTATATAATAATAATATGGAATTATATTCAATTACTTAGACACTTCCGCCCTCAGTTTTCGCACGAATTCGGGATTTCGTGCCGACTGTTGAGTGTTGGAACTCAACACTGTGATTAATCTATGAATTATTTTATCTTGTTGTGCAAGTACTTAGTGCAAATTTAAGATTTATGTAATGTTCTCATGGATATCATTGTCAGAAATAGATCAAATTAAAATGGGACTGCACGGAAAGCACCTGCTTTCAAACAAAAAAAGAATATTCGAAATCGGGAAATTCGAAATCACCCGTTCAAAAGTTCTGAGATAATAAGCATACAAAAAAAATATAGTTGAATAGTAGTAGTAGTCTACTACTTCAAAATTATACAATAAATTATACAATATATATATATATACTTTTTAATTTTGTTAAAAAATTATTTACATATTCTCTTATGGAAATGGAGTGTCCTACAACTATGCGGGATACAGATTGTGAAGCTAAAAAATGAAAATTGAGGATAACGTAAAAATATCTAAAATAAATGTATATATTTTTTTCTTTTTCTCACTAACAGAAAATAAATGTATATATACTTCCGCCATAATATGCAAACTTTCAAAACAATGAAGGCAATCTTATAACCTCCAGCGTTAGTAAACAACATTCGCTTTGCCGTCGTTGTAGAGAGTGGTTCTGACAGTGAGCTTTGTACCTACCTACACTACTATTAATTTATATTCTGGGCGATCTGTAAACATACGGGACGTAATATATAATTTTCCTCGTCAAAAAACACAAACTGTCACCCCAAAGACACACTCGAAGGTAATAAGGCAGCTTTCATAATGTTTGTCATACAAATGGGGACGCGGGATCACTCGACGATGCGTCTTGAATATATTACTACTGCCATTATAAGTTAATAATTACTTTCCGCCTACGTCTGCATTGACTTAAATGAGATTTTTTTGGGGAAACTAGTTGGTTTTTGGCTTGTCGTTGGTTTTAATAGAAGATATATGAGAGTTCATTTCATGCACAGATCCTTTATCCTATTTAGTTTTATATTTCAGTATAAAAGGTAACACACAATTTATTAATAATTACGAGTACACAGAAATTTATCATAAATTTTATCCATTTCACAAAAGTTCTAAGAAATACTGTTATTTTATTTTAAGTTTATCAACACTAAGTATATCCTGAGGAGTGTTTGCTTTTACTACGATATAATACTTTGAAAGCTTTTATTAACGCTCATTTATGTTTAATCTCAGAAATTCTACAAATGTAAGCAAGAATTTTATCTAAAGCTATTAAAAAGTTGGGTTGAGTAAATATTCCATTTTCTTATTTATATTTTTAAAGCTTCACGCTGTATCCCATATATAGCTATCCTGCTATATATGGGTTGTACTGGCCAATATTTGAGACTACTTGTTGAGTGGCGGAATTCAACGCTACGCTTCGTCTTGTTACCAATACGAGGAAATGAAAATAATTCATTCCCCTGAGTAGAAATATTACGGAATTATCTAGAAATTGAATGGAAAATAAGTAACGGAGTGTTTTAACACTAACATTTCTCGATGAACGCGGTAACTTTATGTATTGGTTCAAAATAAAAAAAAATAATCTACAGAATAAACCCACTTTATCTGTGGTCAAAGTTACTGTAATATTTCATATGCAATACATACATCTTCATTTTACCACGCGTGTGAAGCAAGTAACAGCTACTGCATATAAAATCTCACATAATATATCTACATAATACTAAAACTATTATTAGTTGGTCGTTATTTACATTTTGAATTTGTTCTTCCGCGAGACATCATCTTAATAACACTTTAATAAACCCACCGATACTCTCTGCATTTCAGCTCAGTTCTAACAGCAGCAAGCAGCTTGCAAATATTTACACAACAAAAGTATTACATTTTCAGGGAAACTTGGAATAAGTACTTTTGTTTCAGAGAATATTGACTATTATTACTACTCTTGACTATTATTTTATACGATGAAAGTTTGAAATTTCAGCTGTCTGCGGAACTGCAGCGGGATATGTGCTTGACTCCAGCGGGATAAGTGCATAATGTGGGAAATCGCGTCAAATCCTTCGTGGATTCATTTTCTCACACGGAAGAGTGATTAAATTAAAAATACCTTCATTATACCGCTCGAGTTCGACTTAACGCGGCTTTTAATTCCTCCACGCAATGTTGAAAAATGAGCGGAAAGCGTATCGCTTTCCAGCGAAGTGTCTAGGTTTACTTAGTCTCCAGTACTATAGCCGAAGCATGAAGATGCTTTATGTTTGTTAAGGTTTTTTTTGTCTCATTTTTTTTATTTGGCCAGTTTTTTTTACTTACTCGAAATATAAAATTAAAAAAAATATCTGTGACGGTTGGTGAGCTAATAATTTAATTAACTTGGCGTTTGTATTTTTACATTTATTCGTGGACAAGTGACAGACTCAGTAATGACAGCTAACAAAAAAGCTAACTTTACTAAATACTCATATTCAAAAAAAATTAAATACAAAAGAAGATAAAGCCTTCTTTCTTTGTTTGGCAATTGAAAAGTGAGCATAAAACATAATATAAATTTATTATATATTTTCACAATCACCCTAAGCTAAATAACATAAAATTATGAAAAGATATATTAAAACTGAAAAGTATTATTTCTTTTTTAATATTTCATTTCTGTGAGTAAGTTAGACGTTTCTTCTCGCTGGCCGCGTCTCAGATATTAAGTTCTCACACGAATGCTTATCATAAGCTTTTATTAAACTACTAGTCGTCAGCCATGACTTTGCTTGAAATTGTAAATAAAAATATTTTAAAATATTATCAATGTTACGGGTACGAACGAACAAACTAATAAACACTAAGCTTAATCAAATAGATGGAATGCTTATCCTAATAAGTACATAAAAACCGGTCAAGTCGGAATCGCCCACCAAGGCCTCAGTTCCAATTTCAGGATTGTAGATCAACGAGAATTATATCTTTTTTTAATGAAATACCTTGAAATGTTAACTTGTCGGATATTTTTCTTTATTTATATTGATTTTTGATTTAGATTTTTAATATATTGATATTAATTTCAGCTTGATATCTCCACGTCATCTCAAGATAAATGTGCTTGACATACGGATAACAGATCTGTAAAAGTTCCTTTTTTACTTTTTACGGCACCCAAAAAAGAATTTCAACCATTACGGATTGCATCAGGATTGTCAAGAGGAAGCTAAAGGATAACAATATGCCTATAGAATATTTTGAACTTTTAGAACACTGTCTCACATATGGATATCTAATGTTCGATCAAGAATTCTATTTACAAATAGATGGCATTGCTAGGAGTTATTAGTTAAGGGGCTCTTAGCTCCACGCCTTGTCTGCCTAGGATATATAACCGGTACTTAGATGACACTTTTGCAATATTACCTACGGACAATATTTATATATCCTTAAACCGAGGTGGCTTATGGATATATAAATAATAAAATTATATTAATGACTATATTCAATTCACAATAAAATTACAGGCAAATAATTCATTAGCTTTCCTTGATGTTTTAGTCATAAGAGATCCCAATGGCACATTATCCCACACAGTATATAGAAAATCGACGCACACTAATAAATACCTCAATGGTGAATTTCATCGCCATCCTACACAATTATCTACCGTTGACAAATCTTTGTTTCAGAGAGCCCACCGCCTCTGCGACACTGAACATCTAAAGGACGAATTTCGACAGGTGAAGAATGTCCTTCATCAGAACCAGCTGCCAGTTCCCCGCCAGCGTTGTCAGAAGACCAACAAGCCAACCACAGTAGAGAGACAGCTGGCACTTCTACCATATGTGAAGGGGTTACAGACAGGATTGGCTATATCTAAGAAGAGCTTCCATAAAAATCATATTCAAGCCTAACAAGAAAGTGAGGCAATTTTTGAGACCAGTGAAAAGTAATATATCTTTACAGTGTACAGGTGTATACAAAGTAGATTATGACTGTGGCTTATCATCTCATACAAAGAGAAGCATCCATGTTAGGATAAAGGAACACATCCCCGATATAAAAGAATGGACATTTATCGCCAATAATCCCCAATCCTCGCTAAGGAAAACAAAAACATTCTTAGAATGATCTGCGAGGCTATCGAAATACACAAATATCCTAACTTCAATAGAGAGGATGGCTGGAACCTTTCTACCACCTGGGACCCACTCATAAAATCTTTGAAGTCTTAAACCCACCAAACCATAGGGCAAGATATAGTCAGCACATTCTGCAGGACAGGGCAGTACGTGAGATAATTAAGAAATCATTGGCGGTAGTTTGATATAATAATTATGTCAACTGACAGGTGAATGCCACCTAAGTCTACTGCAAAGTGTACGAAACGTCGGGTTTCCAAAAATGTATTATCCTATATATACGTGAATAATCCGGTTAAAATAGTTTCATTAAAAAAAAACAAAAGCTAACTCTACTCATATAAGTAAACTTATGTATGCAATAGTCGCGTACTTAATAGTAAGTACTTAGTTTTCAGAAGTAGGCTAAAAAGAGCCAAAGCCAATCCTATCGATTCGAAGCGGAACAAGTGTCACTGGAATGCAAATCACTCGAAACGCGACGGTTTCAAAGCGATTAAATGACGATCGAGATACATCTTTGTGTCCATTCGTGATTTTAGCCAACAATAATGATAAAAATAAAAGAAAATAGTATTTTTCTTAAATAAATACGACTTTTAATCTGAATAATATTATCATTTAATGTCTTTAAAAATGACCGGAAAATGAGGAGTTATATCTGCTCTCAATAAATAAATAAAAAAATATGATGAATAAATAAATAATAAATGCGTAAAATAATTATGAACGGGAACTTTATTTATGAATGTTGATAAATATGTATAAGTATGCATTCATTTCATACAAAATGAACTAAATAAGTAAAATATAAGTTCCATTTTTTTTTCACTTTAAGTCAAATTTCATAAAATTAGGTCCACGGGAAGTACTCTAGAGGATTTACATGCGGTAAATTTTCTAATGGTCAAAAGCCGCGAAATTAAAAATATTGATAAAATTAATAATTTTAATAAAATTAATAATATTTTGCTTATTGTAACTTATTTTCATTAAAATCTGAAATAAGTTATATAATTATAAATGTATCATTGTATTTTACTGTTTTCTGTTTTTTTTATAATTCCATTTGCTGTATTTTGCTTCCCTAAGGTTGACAACACTGCATACACTTACGGCAAACGAAAATAAGCGTATGGTTATAATATGTGCATCGTATCATAGTTTCCAAGAAGCGAGAGTTTGAATACCGCTACCTTCATATTTTAACTACAACTAACATAACAATAAAATTAACAGCTATTAGTTATCTTAACAATGCTCTAAACGCAAGTGTAGAATAGAAGTTAGTTGTAAGCGTTTATCGCGACTTCAACGAAGTACTTTAAACTTTAACGTACAAAACTGTAGTGTGATTAAAATAAAGTTCCCACAAAGAGGTTGTGGCCGAGTTAGGAGTACGTACTTAGAATATACTTTATTTGTCTATTTTTAAACATTTTTAAAGTGTTATTCCACACTTAGGACAGAAAAATACTTATTTAGAAAAATAAAAATTTGATCGCAGCGGGACTCGAACCCGCGCCTCCTGGAAACCGACCAGGTCGGTTTTCTAAATAAGTATTTTTATTTATCTTTTTGCGTTTTTCATATTATTTTAGACTGGAAAAGACCTCGTGATATATCTCGATAATACTTGTGTAGGGGTATTTATTACACAATAATAAATACTAAAATAAATCAGCTTCACGCTATATCGCGCACACAGCAGGGTAGGCAGAGGGAAGTTAGTGTTAAGACACTCCGTTCCCCACTTTCTGCCGAATTCGGGAGACATTGCATGTTAAGTGGCAGAACTCAACGCCGCGCTTTGCCTCGACACCAGAGCAAAGAAATGGAAATGTAAATGTAAGTAAATATTTCGTCTCCTCAAGTGGGGATCGAACCCACAACCAGTCGGTTTTACAGTCACACTTTGTGTCCCTGCGCCACGACTGGCCTCTAACGAAAAAAAAAACCATTCTAAAATAATATTTGTAAAATTATTTTTCGCTAATATTTTATAGCGTATAAGTAATCAAACATAATATATATTAAATGAATTGAATATTGAGTCTCGTCTCATTAGTATCATTACGATGCCGTAGCCCAAACTTGTATAAAAACGTATTAGAATTTTGTTCATGTGGGTGCAAACAAACAGTGCCTCTACAAGGATGAAGACAATTTACAAGAAATTTTTCATGCATTTTATTTCCTAAGCGTTGAATAACTAAAAATAAATGAGAAGAATTCAAAGCATTCGAATGATTACAACTAAATTCCTCGAGTATGGATCGCGATCCCGGTCATCTCAGTTCTATACACGGCCTATACTATAAAACGCTTAAAATATTAGGTCAAAAGATATTATACTTTCATAACTATTGTTTACATAATTAAGTATTGATTATAAAAATAATTAAATTTACGACAGCAAAAATCACAAAAAGGCACCTAGGATAATTACATTAAATCAGGGAAACGCCCATTGAGCCTAAACGGTGTCGATTTCCAAGCGTGTACAGTTATTTAGATCTATTAATCTAATCTTGGTCTCAAGTAATTCATTGTGGGTCAAATACTGTTTACGGAACACTACATATATGCAGAACTGGGTTGTTTAGTTAATGAATATTAATGCTACTATTAGATAACACTCTAACTATACGAAAATCACTTAAGAAATCATGTATATCATTTATTTATTTATTGCGCGTTGAGTGGTGGAACTCAACGCCGCACTTTGTCTCGACACCAAAACTAAGAAATGATAATATGGAATATTTCATTTTTTCGATGGGACATCGAATCCACAACCTGTCGCATTCACAGTCACACGTTCAAGCAACAGGTAAAAAGTAATATTTTATAATGAAAAGTCTGAAATTTCAACTTGTAATAATTTATTAATATGTCAAGAAAAAGAGGCCTATTTATGGCTTTTGACTTGCAAATTATAAATTTAATATTCGTGGAATAATCATTTACATTCTTTCTTTTAACAGAAACACGTAGTCTCGAGAATTGCATTGCCGAAAATATTAATAAAACGAGAATAAAATATGATTAAACAATGAATTACTTGAATTAATAGTTGTTTGATTTTTAAATTATATGCTATAGCAAAAAAGAAATATAAAAAAATATCTAGACTGAGCAGTCCTCGTAATAAGAATAACAAATTTTCGCTGCCTCTTGACTGAACTATATTTTTAACGTGTTATCGTTGAGCTAGCCTTAATATTCTGTATGAATGATGCAACAATTTTTGAAATTAGTTGTAGAAAAAAACACAAGTAATGTTTTCTCGCCACAGCCGCTGAAAGTTATTATTAAAATTTTATTTTAGTTTTTTTTTTTGTTTCAATGGTTTTTTAATGTTTTATAAAGTTATGATTTGCAACTGCTATTTGATTCAATTGGACTACTATTGAGCTACATTAATGTAAAAAATCACGAGCACAGACCCTACAGTTAGGCTGTATTATCCAACCTTCTTTAAGAATCCCATTTTTTCTAAAAAATCACAAATTCTCAAATATCTGTCTGAGGTCCTCTATCCAAAGACAACCGTTGATCTGTCGATCACGTTACATACACCTGTATATAGCAGTGGCAGAGGGATCCTAGGGGCCTAGAGTTAAGAGACCATGACGACGATAGTATACATCTATAATAAATGATGATGGTGTCGCAGCGGGTGCAAATTGCGGCATCGGACGCCGCGCTTCAGAATATTTACCGATGATAATAATAATCCATAATATTCCATAGCAAACATGCTATGGCAACACTGGACTTTGATAGGCAGCCATGTTTTAAAGAAATATATAAAAACCGTACATTATTAATTTAAGATAATTTGCTACTTTGGGCTGGAGCAGTGAAAGCGAATGTTAGTTAACTATAAACCACAGTATAACTAAAAACTATAAGCTATAGACCACATGAGCAGGCTTAAGGGGCCCCCGCTTTAGCCTACTCCTGGGGTCGCAAGTCCCAGTCACTGCTCCAAGGTCAACAATAATCGTATATCAACATTTTATAATTTTATGTTAAAAAGTTACTTCACACCATCCAATACCACAGACAACAGTTCAGAAGTTGGCAAGTACTCTCTGTAAAAATATTTGTAATTTTTTCTTCTTTTTAAGGTTTACTTGCTTTTTTTCTGATTCATTGGCAAAGATTATTTTGTAAATATCGCGTAATTTTTGTATGCATAATATATTATTAATCGAAAATGTAAAGATTACTAAATGCAAATCGTTTAGTATTACTAATAAATCTATTTTTTAAAAAATGGGTGTGATAATAATGGTCTAAGCCTAAATGCGAAATTTGAAAGAGACGAAGAAAGAACGGAATGCAAGATCAGTGTAAATGGCAAGTTATTAGACCAAGTGAATAAAGTGATATATTTGGGAAGTATGTTCAGTGGAGATGGCATATACGAGATGGATATGGAAGGGCGTATTACTGTCGTTAACAGGGTTATTGGAGCCTTAGCTGCATTGATGAGACGAAACGTCAGCACAGCTGCGCATTTGGCCTTACATAATGCAGTTTTGGTACCGATGTTCTTATACGAACTGCCGTGGAGATGCGATCTCTTCGTAGGATATGCGGAGTCAGCTTAGCTGATTAAATCCGCAATGAAGAGATACGCAGAATAGCAGGTACTAGCGAGGATGTCACGGTGAGAATGAAGAAGAACGTGCTCAGCTGGTTTGGGCATGTCAAACGAATGAGTGAATAAAGAATGGCAAACAAGATTTATGATGGAAAAGTGGATGATGAAGAGGTTGATGACAGTGGAGGAGGCGAAAGAGGCATGTAGAGACTGTAGCACTTAGCACTCCGTTCTCTCTGACTACCCCGCTAGGGATAAAGCGTGATGTTAAGTTAAGTTAAATTAAATCTATTTTAATGTACCTTTAATTAAAAATAATATCGATTTGCAAATTATCAAAATTGATAATAGATTTTATCATGCCGGTATTTCTATTTTGTGTAGTCTACTCTACATCTTATGTGACATATATGCTTCAATTGACTTAGTATGGTTATTAAATATATTAAATTTTTGTAGCTGTATATTGTAAGAAAACTCGCTTAATTATAATTCAGTATCTTCTTTTGCAAAAAATTACAATTCCTATCAGGACCTCCTATACAGGACTCGCCTATACAGGACTATTTTTATATACAATGAATTATAGCCCGCAATTTAATATGTGGACTTCAACCATTCCCGTAGGAGTCTTAGAAAATGCTCCCAAAGAACTAATGGGACAAAGTCTGATGGTAGTCTCTCTCGCTCTTCTGGGCAATTGAGTTCCGTTGAGAGGTGTTGAGTTGAATGTTTCGAAATTTGGCTGGGTCCCGAAGAACGGGGTGTGTTAAAAATAGCTTGCCTCTACCGACCCTGCTATATAGGAATAATAATTAATTTTAAATAAAGTAAATAAAACACAATATATACAGCGTCAACACAAATAAATACCATGCATGGAAATGTCGTAGCAGAAATTCAAGTGAGTGATAGCCTTTACTTGTAAATTTTATTCATAGGCCGGCGAGTGTTTATGCAAATATATTAAAATGGCACGTCTTCGAGCTTAATCGGTCTACTGTTTAGAGAAACATTAATAAACAGATTATTCAATTTCGAGTTAAGTAAACTACTCTTCTGTAGCGCTCTTGTTTATAGTGGAGTGGATGATATAAATTATATATAATATATCATTTGGTAAAGAAAAATACGGCGTAGTTTTTCTGTTTTGCTTGTGTAGTTTTAGTGTGTAGTTTTTGTACTCAAAAACTAAAAAAAAATTCACGAGCACAGATTGAACTTTGACTAACCTAATCAGCATCAAAAATTCGCAATATTTTGCGCAACATAGCTTCGTAAAATTTTGCGCAACATAGCTTCGCTCAGCTGCACCCGCGGTGTACAGCATGTGGCGGATCCTACTAACTACATATTTTATCATGTAAACGTGAGCTGACTGACTGCCTTATACTTATTTTGAAATGCAGTGTGTTAACACTAAGTCCCCTCTGCCTTCCCTGCTACATTCTGAATACAGCGTGAAGTTAAAAAAAATTACAAGGAGCGATATGTTACTATCTGCTTATATAAAATAATTTAAATATCTATAAATAGATGGGTAAATCTAAAAGATCAGTAAATAAGTACGTAGAAATATTTTATATCATTTCCACAGTAACATCTCGCTGAAACAAACATTTGTCTATTAGGGTAATTTTTTTTCCTACCCAGGGACTAACAGACAACCAATAGACTATAATAGTGATCATAGAAAGTTAAAATTTGGTATGTAGGTAGGTTAGGGAGTCCAGGAAAATGAATAAATTTTAAAATGTATATTTTTAAAAATATTTTTCTTTCTTGATTACAGTATTAATTGTTACTGCGATATCTCATTCATATGTAGGTATATTTATAATTAAAAGGGAATATGTTCATGTCAAACGCCAGTACCGATACCCACATCATTCAATATGTCAGTCGACCAGTGACATGTTTGAGTATCACTAAGTCAAGCTCGCTGTCAAATTGAGTAATTTACTGTTAGTGTATTATCGTTTTCGCGTTTTGAGGCATGTTAGAAAACATTCTATTTGATAAGTAGTTTTAAATATGTTTAATATGTAATGTATTTAAATATGTTTAATATTATGTTTAATATATTTAATGTGAATAGATATTGATATATATATATTTACCATATTAAAGTAAAATAAAAACAGGCTGTCGTGACGCAGCGCCATAGGATCTGTTTGTGAGCGCGACGCTTATGGGTTCGATATCTACTCGGGGGATTAATTATTTGTATTACTTCTCTCTGGTAAGATAAAACACGGAGCTCAGCGCCATTCATCTCAAAATGTTTTGAAAATGGCTAACAGAAAGCTAAAGAAAATATTATTTCAACTTGTTGAGGTCTGTAAAAACAGTCTATTTGATAGCAATTTCAAACAGTCTCAATTCACTAGAGCTATATCAAAATATCCAAGTTTATAAAAAAATATCCAAGGTTCAAATCCAACTTAAATATATCAACTCAAACACTTGTTGTCAGCGTGAAAATATTTTCTAAGCGTATTTATCATATTATTGTAAGTGACAAATATAAGAAGTTATCGGACCGCTCTTGTCTTATGATTTATGGATGTTCTCTTACACTTTATTTAAGGAACAGAATAAAGATTATCAAGCTTATTTAGTTTATCTGTAATATAATTTGTTTGAATTTAGGTCCACATATGGTGCTATGAAGATTTCTCATAGAAATATATTTATTATTATTTGTTTTTTTTTTGCTTAGCTTGGTTTCCGTACACAGGGGTAGGCAAAGGGAATCTAGTGTTCAACCCTCCGCTCTCCTCTTTCCATTCAAATTACGTGTTTAGTTGCGGATATTAGAACTGAGCTTTGTATAATCAAAGGGAGGAAAGGAAAATTATGTATTTCTCCAAATGGGGATCAATCCCAACCATCCAGAATCCACGACCATTACGCTCATAGTCAGAAGCTGTCAAACTCTTAAAGCACTTTAAAAGTAGTTATGTATATTTCCTAATACTAAATGTGTAAATCACAATTCAAATTTATAAAGTAAATTATATAAATCCCTTAAAAAATATTTATTCTCATTTCTCCGCTCTGTAGACGAAGCGTGGAGTTAAGTTCCGATATCTAAAATGCAATGTCTCGAAAATTTGGCGAAAAATGAGGGTCGGAATATTGGCATAATGCCTTCTCTGCTACCCTGCTAGGCGGAAAGCTATATGAATTTGCTTGATTATTTTTACATTGTTATTCATATTACTGAATAGCATTGAGAAGTAATAAAATATAAAAAATATTTGTAAATACCTAAAGGATTATTATTGAGAAACGATCGTAAAAAAATAGGCTTACTTCGCTTATTGGAATTTTACAATCTAATTTGTTTCTGGTTCGGATTTGGTTAGTCATGGCGTACCTACTTTAGAGAAAGGCTTACTTGGGAATATAATAGAATATGATAAGTAATATTTTTATTGTGCTCTTATAATTTTTGTTTCAAAAAAATTTTGTAAATGACACTTTATACTGTATGTAGAAAATTAAATTGATGAAAAACTATAAATGTAAAATATTGTCGCCCAAAATGTACTTTTTTATAGCTACATATTATAGATTCTAAAAGAAAAAAAAACTAAGAATATTCTTTTATTTTTGACGTGAATACATCTATAAATTTGCTACCATACGAGGGCAAACCAAAAAACCTAATGATAACAAAATCGGGGCATAAAGTTTGGCCTTGTAGGTTCGAAATTATTCTGTAGATCTAAAATATAATTACACTACTGAATAGCTAAAGAATCAAATAATTTATCACAATAAACGAGAACAGTAACGCCATTTTGAGGTTATTTTGCTGCGTATCGAGATTTGCAATTAGTAGAACTTTTGTTTCAGGGAAGCTACGAAGCTAGTTTAATTTTTTCGGTCAGCTATCGTCAAAATCTTTCAATTGTATATAAAAAAGAATAGTTTAAGGTAGTGACAGTGAATATAATAACTCCATGGGTATAGCTTTTTTAAAACGTGTAAAAATTTAGGCGCAGTGAAATTTGAACCAGCAACCCTTGAATATTTCTCATACATTAACATGTAATGTCTTGAATCTGGCTGATAAATGGAAAAAGAAAAGTCTTAATATTAGGTTCTCTCTTCCTACCCAGGTATTTGCGGGATACAGGGTGAAAAGTAAAATATTTCCATTCAATATGAATTAATAAAGGACGTAAGTTAAATAAGCGTTGTCAGTAAAGAGGCGTTGACAAAGCGCATCTCCGCTACAACGACAGTGCCTAGCTTCTAGGGTAAGGGATCGCAGACAATAGACAACTGGATTGTGGCAAGAACAATATGTTTAGGTGTATAGTAAGTTTAATGTAGATGACATGTTCAAATTCAAATACATAGTCAATTTTTATGTGTTTTGATATATACTGTTAAATAACGGATATTTCACTATAAGAATATTAAGACAAATGTTAACATAAAACATCTTTTTCAGCCTCACGTTTTATCACTTTCCGCCAAATTTTCGCGTGTTAAGTGGTTAAACTCAACGCAGAGCGAAGGAAAGAAAATATCAATAAGTAATAATTCATTTCCCCGAAGGGGAATCGAACTCACAACCGTGGCGTTTACAATTACATACTTGTGCCACTGCGCCACAACTGCCTCTAATTAGGGTTCCTTACCTTTTAAGGACAAAAAGGAACTCTTATTAAATCACTTTGTTGTCCGTCTGTCTGTCTGTGTGTCTGTCTGTCTATCTGTCTTTTGTCTGTCTGTCTGTCAAGAGTCTTTGTCTTAGGAACGCTTCGAGATATCAAGTTGAAATTCAAACCATATACACAAATCTACGGTCCCATGATATTCTGAAAAAATCTTCAAAAATTCTTAGTCTGGCGAGTCTTGTAACTGATATCTCAAACACCTTTGAATATATTATTTAATTTAATAATGCCTTGGCTCGTGATGTGTCTAGTGGTTAGAACCGTTAATACTTGTGATCGTGAAGAACCTAAAATCTTTTAGAGATTCAGAGGTAATAGTATTAAGAATTTTATAATATGCCATTAGAAGGTATCGCTTTAAGATATTTGCCATCAGAAGTTGTTCTTGTGTCAGTTATTTAGATAACTGGAAACTCGACAATATGACATTGTCATAACTCGAAGCTCGTCCTAAGAAAAGCCAAGAGCGCGTCCTATCTTCCACTCCACTATAACTGCGAACTAGTTATAATAAAAGGAAGAAAGAGTAACGGGCACCGCCCCGCCCCTACACCGTGAGTTCCGACCAGATCTCGGTTTTACAGTCATCGTTGAACCCTCCGAGACGTTTTGTGTGTGATCTTCCCGAAGGTACTTGTTACGCTTGTTTATGTTAAGATTGTATTGGAATGGTGAATCACCATGATGATGTTGATTGATTTGTGAGATCAATATAAGTCGTTGGAACGAACGCACTACCACAAGGCGGCCGATATGTTAAATAAACACATAATTCCAGGACATAAAATAGCACCACACACCCGTATGAGGGCGGACACTACTACATACACCGGAGCTGGGACATAAAACAGCATCACACACCTACTAATCGTATACCAAGTCATAGACGTGGTATAAAATATGTCAATGACCAACGCCATACAAGCATAGCTTACGTATCGCGAGCGTACTGTGAGACGGCATCAGCCACGACATAGTTAATGTCGCTATAACAGTTCGCATAAGCCCATCACGTCAGCTTCCGCGACGTCAAGCAACATTCAATATCATAATATTGGTCAAAGATCACTTGGATCCACAATATGTGTCGCCCCTACACATATATTGCCTTTATAAGAAATTCGATCCTAAAAGATCGTGCCATCATAGGCTTCGAATTATTATATTATATTTATAATATATTTGGTACGAGTCTTTATGTGCATCATATATATTAGTACCGTAGTACTTGACAGTTCGACTCGACCGCTGCCTTTCGAGTTCTGCACCCACCTATATAGACAGAACGACGGTCGCGATACTCGGGACGACAGTACACAAACTCGTCTCGATTAATTTGTTATATAAAACATATAGTGTGTATTATTCATAATAAACTATGTTATTTATGTATATTGCCATACATATTTTATTTTATTTATTTATTTATTTTTAACTTATACCCAAGTTACATACTGTTACAGTCTGATTCACATTTAACCGATTTTTTATCATACGAGTATATACATAAAAAATGTATAGTGGAGTTACATATCCAATGAAATAGAAAATATGATTTTTTATTATTAGACTTATCTAGTCACACGGACACGTGGCCCGTGGCCGCACTTTGTAACATCTCTTTCTAAATTATTAGACATAAGGATATGTGTATTTAATTATTTTGATTCTATTATAGCGGTTTTTGTGAAATACGCTATTTAATAATATTTTATATTTTTAATTACGGAGTGAAATTAAAGTTCCAGAATATTGTGGAAAAATAGTCCAAATTTATTGAACACTTAAGAAGATATACAAAGAGAACAATTTTAAACACTCACAGAAGGAAAGAAAGAAATTTAAAGAAATACTAAAAGAAATAGATAAGCGAAACTAATACGTAATTACAAGAAGATAAGGCTTAAAATTGAATATAAGCAATGAGTACAATATTTAAACAAGTGAACGTCGCAAGCGATAGTAGCCGACTCTTTACCCGTAGCTAGTAAGCAGGCTACGTCACGCACAGCAAAAAAAACTCGAAACAAGTTTGTCATGCGAATGCGCTGCGTGTGGATGATTTTAATAAATATAAATATTAACAGTTTAGTGTTAAGTAAATTTTCAAATAGAATGTAGTGTAAGAATATAGTGTAAATATAGAATAAAATAGTTTTAGTAATTATTATAATTATGAATTAATTTTATTAAAAGATAATATTCACTACACTCTTACATAGATTTAGGCTAGAACTAGGATATAATAATCTCTTGGTATATTATTTACAAGAGAATCCAGAATATTTTAGTAATTATTTTCTATTCAAATTTTTAATTAATATTTTTTAGTAACGGCAAAGCGTCTAACTGTTAGCATGGCAGTCGTGAGTTCGTTTACCGCCCGAAGAAATTAATTATTTTCATCCATCCTATCTGATATACCGTGAAAGTATACAATTATACGATTAATATAATTATACGATTAATATAATTGAAGCCGGTCGTGGCGCAGCGGCACGAGGTGTGACTGCAAAACCGACTGGTTGTGGGTTCGATCCCCACTCGAGGAGATGAAATATTTACTTAAATTTATATTTCCATTTTCTTCGCTCTGGTGTCGAGGTTAAGCGCGGCGTTGAGTTCTGCCACTCAACACGCAATGCTTCCAGAATTCGGCAGAAAGTGGGGAACGGAGTTTCTTAACACTAGGTTCCCTCTGCCTACCCTGCTGTGTGCGGGATACAGCGTGAAGCTAATTCAATTTAATTTTAATTTTAATATAATTATAATATTACAAAGTATTCAAAATATTAATATACGACATAATTTAAAACTTTTACACCACTTAAAAATACTAGCGATAAAAATTTAAAAAACCAAACGGATGTTTTTATTCCACGAGAGGTGACTCTTTTAGAAGCACTATGTAAATGAGTGTAATGTATAACTATAAACACTATTCCACCCTACTTCAAATTATATACGACGTGAGTCGACACTTTTCATATTCTTGCACTTAAAATATTGGAACGGCGTTGTTTTTCAGTATTTTTTGTTTGAAGAAAAAACATTCTCATGCTTATAGCAATGTGGGTAGGAGGATGGGTGTAAAAGATAACGTCGAGGCTGTCCATGGTGAGTGGCGGAACTTAGCACCGTGTTTTGTCTACCAGGGAATGTAAAAAAATATAATCAAAGCATCCCCAACGTTTACAATAAGAAGTTGTTCCACTGCTCCACAACGGCATCAAAATCCTTTTTATTTTCAAAAATGACAGATAATTATATAAAGAATTGTCCATTTTGTTCCACTTTTATTGTTAAAAAAAAATAATACGATTTTTTTTTACATAAGCTAAAAACTTTACTAAATTCTTGGTTTAATTTCATAATTACAATGTAAATGTAACAGCTTATGAAATTATGAAAAAAAAAACGTAACAAATGTAAGTATGAAAATTTATGTAACTAATGAAATTATGAATAAAATAATGCAATAAATGTAATTATGAAAAATTATGTAACAAATTAAATTATGAAAAATTATGTAACACTTATGGAATTTAAGATCCAAAAAAATCAAACTGATAGGTTGATAATCTGTATGTATGATAAATTTAAAGTGTTTCTTTTGCAATGAGATCATTTTTAAGAGATTCATTTTCTTCCTTAATACAGTCAATATCATCCTTGTATGCATTATTCTCAGCATTTAAATTCTCAAAATGAGTATTCATAAAAGTAATAGACTCATGATTTTTTTTTATATTGTCTTTCATTTCACGCAACTCAGTGTTAATATCACTCATGAAATCTGCAACGCAATCAGACATACAGGCACGAAGTTCATCTTTAATAATATTACGAATATCTGAACGTGATAAGCAAGAGGGTAAGCAGCAATTGGCATCGTTACTGGCACGAACCTTAGTGGTTCTGCGCTTAGCCATGTTAACGTTAGAATGCGAGTTAGGCCACAATATCGGCCGGACTGGTGTATTCGAATTATCGTTCTTAAGAGCTTTACTACGGCACGCTGGACATGACCATTTCGATTTGGTATCGCTAGTAAGGTTCTTAAAATCCTTATTCGATATGCTGATGCAAAGAGTGTGATAGTATAATAAACACAACCGGCATTTCAAGTACAGATGGTCATGTATGATCAATAGGCGATTGACAGGCCGAACAGTGCATTTTCGTTATTTTTAACGGCTCGATAACTTTTATAAAAACAAAGGTGCTTTAAGTTTCCTTTACGCTAGGTTGCAATGACTCACTCGTAATAGCTCCGACGGCAACAAAGTATAGAGGTGCGCCAGGGATGAATTATTTCTTCAAGGAACCCATTTCTTATACTCGCGGTGAGGAGGAGCCTACCTCAACAAGCGCGGCCGCTGCGAGTGCCGCGATCGACAGGTTTATTTGCAAGTTAAGGACTGTACACGTCACACCAATGCAGAGCTTATAATACAATAAGTATAAAGATTAACTTTGCGTAATACTTTTTAATTTAATTTAGAAAAAACTTGAAACATGTCCGCTCACGAGGGTGTTAGGGATATATGTTCAGTTACTGGTGTATATTCAGAAAAAGTGTCTTTTATTGAGATTCCCCTGGGGAATGTATCCTCATTTGGTGCAAGGAACTTTGTTCGATTGAGCCCCCAGAAGATACAAGTTTGCGAGTTAAAATTAAAGAAAACTCTGTTTTTCGCCAATATTCAAGAGTAATCCTCTTAAATTTGGGCCCAGTATTAGCATATTAGGCCTAACCGTTACGAGTGACTGCTATTATCACGATCATATGGAAAACAAATAGCCCCAAAACAATTAGCCCTGTATAGAACCCAAGTTCGGCCTCATATGGATTACCGCTGTTGCTCCAGCAACTTAGGTATAATACCTGTATTGATTTTACTTTTACCAAAAATCTTGATATATCTTGTATGCCATTTATGTGGTATTTTTCGTATCACAGACCTATTCTTAATAAAGTTATATTGTACCAATTATAATTTTTTTCCTTGTTTTTAAACTTAATATATTAATAAAAATATGTTATTTAAAAAATATAACCCGTTATATAGTTTTTTAAACTACTACTGGGACACTCCGTCCCCTGGCCTAATTTTCAAGACGTATATTGAGACAATACACATATTGAGTGGCGGAATTGAACGCCGTTTCTTGTCTTGTTGCCAGAGAAAGGTAATGATCGAGATAATCAAGCTCACAACTACCCTGTGTTTACTCAAATGAAGTGGTTTTTCGTTTATAATCGGGCACATTTCAACAATACAAGTAAATTCGGCTTGCTTAAAAGATTTAGTAACTGAAAATAGCACAAAATCTCTCTATTCGCTATATCTAGTTGTCCCACCTATATTCAACGAATATATATATATATATATATATATATATATATATATATATATATATATATATATATATATAGGAAACACATTGTATATGTGGATCTAATACTAAGCAAAGCCTAAGATATTTATGTATCTTGTAATTCTGTTTATTTCTAGAAATGTTAAACACATTACACTTCAGGTTTAATAAAGGTCGTATAGTTCAAATGGGCTAGTATCATAATTATATACCATAAAATAAAATTTAATTAAAACAAACAAAATTAAGGTCGTCGTAGCGGAGTGGTATAGTATTGTAGGTTCGATTCCCCGTAGGGGGAATAAATTATTTCTGTTTCCTTGTTAAAGACAAAGTTCTGCCCTGCCATTCAACAACTAGGTAGAAGACGCGAAGCCAAGTGTCTTAATACCAGATTCCCTTTTCTATGCGGGAAAAAGCGTAAAGATGCAGAAACAACTTCAAAAATATGTGACATTTTCAAAGTTGCAGCAGTTTATAGTGACAATATGTTATATTTTAGTTTTATACTTTTCATTTTGTTTCCTTAAATAAATATTTTCACATTTTTAATATAGAACTGCACTACAAAAATAGCCAAACGCCATATCACAAGTAAAAATAAAAGCTCAAGTTAAAATAAAATAAGACTAGAGCCGCATGATACTATAACGTATACTATAAACCTTTCACGAGTAAATTCAATCCACTGCTTTACCCTGAACAACTTTGCGTATACACTATACTTTGTATTGAAAGAACATGTCTCTACTTTGACGCATATTGTTGCGACGTTAAGCTCCATATCTGTATCCCCATGGCCATTACGTACATTTACCTTCCCGACCACTTCCTGAGCGTCGATGGAACTCGATCAGGCCGCAGGCGAGATACCGATAGAGGGACCAGGTGTGACGATTCATGCAGAATTTCCATTTTCAAACCATTTGCAGTTTTCCATTTAAAGCCATTCACTCAAAAGATAGATGGAAAGTTGGCTTCAAATAGGCTTAAAATTATTGATTTTCTATTATGAGAGAATGCTATTGATTTCTCTGAATGTTTTAGCAGTTATATGACATCTAAAGTTAAGTAAATAATTATTTTACCTATATTTTTTTTATTTAATTGAAATTCAATTTATACTTTTATATTTAACGAAATTAAGCATCTCGTCGATGGTATTATTCTAAATCATAGAAGGTGTACACAAGTGTTCATTCGAAATATGGTTAAATATGGTTTTAAATTTAACTTAAATGGCCTACACTATATATATCTACATTTTCGTAATTTATAATTGGGTAAAAGTTATAAAGTATAATTATCTATTTGTCTTATTGAGGCCGTGATGGGACAGGGCGACAGCTGCGGGCTCGATTTCTACTAGAGGGAAGAGAAAAGAGAATACAAATCGCGGCGTTGATTTCCGCCACACAATGTCTTGAAAGTTGGTCCGTTCCAAATGCACTCTACATTTGGAACGGAATGTGTAGTTTAAATAAAAAAAAAACCTTTGTTTAGATATTGTGATTTTAAAGCATTTTGTACTACGCTGAACCAAATTAAATGCTTAACATTTTCTTAAGTGAATTAATCATGTTAAAATATTCTATTTGGACGTCTTGTTGTTAACTTATTAATTAATTAACTTTTTGTTACTAAATGGTTTTGTTACAAGTTTGACTGATTGTATTAAAACTTGGTAACTTCTAAGATCCAAGTTATATTGTAATATTTTAATATTCGTATAAATGGAAATGATGAAGTTGACGTATTAGTAAGTGGCCCAGTGGTATAGTGTAAGTAGTGTGTATTAAATATGCTATATTGAGGCCTTCAGCGTGTGATTGTAAACGTAGCTGTTGTGGTTTCGAATCCCAATCGGAAGAAAAAATTGTTTTCTTTTGCTCGCTCTGGTGATAAAACAAGGTGCGGTGTTCAGTTCCGTCACGCAATATCTCGAAAATTGGGCGGTGTTTGGGGAATAGAGATAATTACAGTTTGCCTCTGCCTACCCTGCTTATATACGAATACAGCGTACATATAAAGAAAATATTAAATGAAACACCATTTCTTATTATTGTAATAAATGTGTAATTAAATATCAAAACTAATTTCTCATATTATGATTAATTCAAATAAAAAATTCTTAAACAAAATATAGACATTAATACCGTCGAGGAGTGTACGTGACGATAATTAAATTTCAATGTATCGCCCATTCTAAGCGCTCCAACGGTCTACCGTTGGAGCGATGGGTCTACCCATCAAAAGGTTTTATAAATAATAATATATTTTTGTAATTTAGAATAGATATTTAAATTTATATTAAAATTTTGTTTTAAGTTTTTCTTTGATAGTTGTATTTAATGAAATATTGTTTTTTTTTTTACAAAAATAAAAATGGACACCAACGAATTGATTGAAGCGCGTGCACTACAAAAATCGCTAAATATATCATTCATTACATTGTATAACAAAAATATTTCACTTTATACTTATTTAGAAACCGTATAAAAAATTTGAACGTAGTGGGACTCGAACCAGTGCCTCTTGGAAACGGGGGTTTGAGTCCGCTACGTTCAAATTTTTATACGTTTTCTAAAAATGTATTTTTCTTTTCTAGATGTGGAATAACACTTTAAAAATGTTACAAATATGCTATTTTATTAGTCCTAAAAAAAGTCCACGACACCGTATACCTATTTCTTGTAAATAAGTCACAGTAAGGCATTTTTTGACAAAAAATTACATATAATTATAATATAATAATTGATAATCGCAAGGTGCTATTTTACCGTTTTTTATTTGACATAGATATTGAAACTTACGAGCACAATTTACTCCATAATCAAGGAAATTTCATAAATATTAACTTCGGCTATTATAATATGTAATTTGGACGTGTAGTTGTTGAGAAAATGAAAAATAAAATTAATTCGACGCTCTATTTACGGCCCCGAGTCCTGCAGGGGCGCTCTTGCCGCCGATGACATCCTCTCAAGCAGTGACGTAGTGCTTGCACTTTCTCATAATAACAAGAACCTATAAAGGTTAAAAATGTGTTATAGGCGGTATGCGGGCGAAGCCGTGAATGGGCCGCTAGTTTTAATATAAAATCTAATGTAATTAGGGCGTATTGTAATGGAAGCATAAAATAATCATTGAATTGAAATCCTCTTCCAAAACTTTGGTGAAAGTAGGTTTGATGAGTTTAAGAGAATAGTTTGGCCATATTAATCATATGAGAAAAATAGAAAATATTATAAAATTTCATTCATTTATTTTTTAACTTCTCGTTGATCTCGTACATTACAGGGTAAATAGAGGGAACCTGGGTACCTAATGTTAAGACTCTTCCGTTTCCCACTTTCTTCCGAAATTTTTGAAACACTGTGCGTTGAATGATAGTGTTACAATTACTCGTTTCTCTAAATTGCTATTTTCAATGAAATGTTGGATAATTTATAATTGTATTTCATTTCAAATATGTAAATAATAACAATTTTTGGCTTGGCAAAGCAAAATTTGGCATTGACTTCAAAAGCTATTATATACCCGAGAAAAGTTCTTATAAAAATAGCATTCCATTACATATCATAAAATCAAACAAAAACAAAAAGATAATACCATAAAGCTACAACTTTAAAGTACTATCATCAATATTGCAAAAAGAGGCCGTGTTTATAAATCATTAGTCCTCAATCAAATAAACGAGAGGCATCCGTCTCCCATGAGCGACGTCACACTCGCATTAACAACTTTTTAAGCCTCCCTGAAGTGATATTCGTTGTACTATAATAATGTATTTATTTATTTTAAAAGGTTAAATTGATTTCTTTTCCACTGGGGGAAATGAAATATAATTAATATTTTCATTTTTCCTCTCTGGTATCAAGACAAAGAGCGCCGTTGAGTTCCGCCACTCAATACATCGAAATTTCGGCGGAAAGTGGGAAAAGAAAAAGAACTGTAAACGCGACAGTTGAAGAACGGAGTGTTTTGATAATAAGTTAGCTATGCCTACTCTGCCATGTCCGGAGGAACGTGAATTCTAAATGAAGTTTATATTTGTAAACATACTAAAAATATTATTTTTATTTGACACGTGATGTTTGCGAGTTCAGTTCTTACTCGGGATGTAGTTTACACTTTTTAGGGTTTCCCAAAAGGAATTTGTAAATTAGAATTTCTAAAATTATATAATATTGTAATACTATCAACCTAGAGTAGATTTTAGGAACATAGCGCAATCTTATCAACCAAATTGTATATTCACGTCACACCCAACAAAATTTTAGACTTTCATTCCCTATACTTGAATTAAATTCTAACAACATGTTAGCTTAGCAAGAGTGTTATTTAACATTAGGCCAATATGCTCCCAACATCCTCTCGATCATTGAGTTAGCGTAATTTGTTCACTTCGAACAAACCTGGATAATTGCCAATCGCTTCGATAGTGCCACGTTCGTTCTTCGATAAAGGCTTCGATAGTGCCACGCAAACCACTCATCACGTATGTTTGTGGACGGAGTGTCTGCACACTAGGTTCTCTCTGCCTACCGTGCTATTAGTAAAGTACAGCGTAAAGTTAAAAAAATGTGATGAAAGATGAGAGTATGCTCTACAGTATTGCTTAGAGCACTACTGAAGTGTAATTATCAAAAAGCAAGAATACAAATTTTATCAAAAATAAAGGCGGTTTCTGTTAACTTTACAATGACTCTTTTAAAATTAAAATACAAAATCAGGCTGTATCCCGCACGCAGCAAAGAAGGCAGAGAGAATATAGTGTTAAAACACTCCGTTCTCCACTTTCACACAAAGCCGGGTTTTTACCTTGATGCCAGTAAATGAAAATATTAATAAAGAATAATTCATTCCCTCGAGTGGGAATCGAACTCACAATCGTCACGTTACAGTCACATCTTTGTGCGTCTATGCCATGACGGCCTCAAAATATAAAATATTTCAGTAAAATTAAGTTTTTCCCTACTTAGTAACTGATTACATTGATATAAGCGGTTGATTAAATTTTGAACAAGACTCAATTTGTTTAAAGTTGAAGCTATCTTATATATTTACAAGGAGACGCCGCGCCGGCCGCTGTGCCACGACGGCTTCCCTTAATAAAGAGAATCCAGTGGTATATCACCGTCTTATTTTTTTATGTTGCAGAAAAAGCAGAGACAATCTAGTGTCAAAATACTTTGCTTCTCGATTTTTTCCGCCCGATTTTGAGACATTGTACATTGACTTTCGGAACTTAACTATGAGCTCTCTTTCTGATCTTGTTTGTACATAAAATTAAAAATAAAACTAAAGTAGAAATTATTCCCATAACAGACGCTGTCGACTGCGCTACGAGAGACAGTCAGTAAAGACCCTGTTTCCATATTATGTATATTTTTATATACTACTATATTTTATAAAATATAAGAACTGAAAAATTCTAATACAAGCTCTGATGCTTAAAGAGGATAAAGAAATAATTAGAGTAGCGCCATTGTAGAATATTATATAGAAAAGTACCAACAATGGATATAACGAAGGTTTTTAACAAGCAACATTTTGGCTCGCGCTGAAAATATGTTGTACGACTTCTGAACTGAAACTTACAGATTTGTGTTATATTACTATTATTTTTTTTTTTTTTGTAGACAAAATGGCAGTTCACTTTAAATTAGATTAGTTTAGTTTTTGAGCTTTACTCTGTATTCCGCATATAACAGTGTAGGCAAAGGGAAGCTAGTGTTAAAACATTTCGTTCCCATTAAGACACTTCCGTACCCCATTTAGGCGGAACTAAACGCCGTGAGAGTGAAAAAATGAAAATATTAAATATTTAATTTTCTCGATTGGGAATTGACTTCACAATCTGTCGCGCATACGCAGTCGGCCAGAGGTGCGCCACGATTGGCCTCAATTCGTATTTTTTCTTTTAAATACAATTGGTATAGAAATTAAGACAAACATTTTATTTGATAAGATACTTAAATAATAATACTCTTGCATTTTATTATAGTTCATAAGAACAAAGTTTTTAAGCATTTTGAACATGACTGTCAATGGTAAACGAAACTGAGCAACCAATTAAGGAATATTTGCTCAATTAGATAATTCTCTAAAACTAATTGAGATAATATTCTTGTTTAATATCAAATAAAAAAATAGAAAAATACACAAAACGTAATTAGCTTTTGACTCAGACACAATTGTAGAATATAATTGTTGTACTTGTATAATGCACCAGTTTATAGCTATTTCATTACCTCGAGTGGGGATCGAATCCACAACCAGTCGATTTTTAGTCACACTTTATGCCTCTGCGCCACGACTGGCCTATATTTTCACAGTAATAATTTCAATATATTCCACCGTATCCGCGTTTGGTTATAAGATTAGACTAGTTATTTTATTAGAACACGGAATAATAACAGTGGATAAAATCTAGAAGTAAATAAGGAAATGACAAAGTCGCTATAAGTGGTGTAGTAAAAGTTTATTTCACAAGCAAATCTATAATATCGGCCCCTCAGTAGGTTGCCCACTGTCACTTTTCGTTTGCCTTTTCCCTCATAAAGATAAATTGTATAATATAATGTTCTTTCCTCTGTGGTTTCTCATATAAGAGAACACATTGATAGCTTATTCAATTCACTGATTTCTCTTCACCGATTTTGCGAATTATGGAACACTGCGTTATTATAATATTCTAATTATTGAGGGCAGTCGTGGCGCAGGAGCACAAAGTGTAAAATTGACTGGTTGTGGGTTCAATCTCCACTCGAGGAGTTGAAATATTTACGTAAATTTATATTTCTTCGCTCTGGTGTCAAGGCGCAACAAGCAATGCCACCAAAATTCGACGGAAAATGGGGAATGTCTTAACACTAGGTTACCTCTGCCTACCCTGCTGTGTGCGGGTTACAACGTGAAGCTGAATTTTTTTTTAATTATAATTTATTATTCCGTTGAAACTATTCCCTCTTAATAAAAACATAAGCAGCGTTAAGTTCCATAATTCAATACTCCATGTCTCGGAAATTGGGTGATAGTGAGGATATGTCGTTAACACTAGGGTCCCTTCGTATATAGGGTCCCTGATGCGGCAAAAAGCGTGAAGCAGCTTATTTGTTTCAACTTCAAACTTTCATAATGATTATATTTATATTCGATGTTTTTAATAAAAATTTTAATGATAAATATCAATATATTCATGTATGATAAAGCAATAAATATGATAACGGAAAATAAATGAAAAACCAAATAAGATTTTATGTTTTTCAATTTAAATATTAGATTGTTAGCATTTTTGAAGATTTATGAATAAATTTATTATACAAAAAATTGTTAAAATTTTGTATACAAAAAAATTGTTTCCGCCCCAATTAGGAAAGAGTTTTTAGTAGTTGCATTTGTTTCATAAAAAGCGTTGTCACATTTAAAATGTGATGCCTTTAATTTACACTTATACTATGTAGTTATACATTATATCATAATATATACTTACAATAAACGAGGCCAGTCGTGGCGCACCCCACCAGGAGTGCGTCTACAATTGCGATAGGTTTGATTCATACTCGAAGAAATGAAATATTTATTATAATATTTTCGTTTTCTTCGCTCTGATGTCGAAGCAAAGGGCGGCGTTGAGTTCCGCTACTTTGCGTGCGTGGCGACAGAACTACTGGCCATGCTTTGCCTTGCTAGAGTGGTAAAATGATGCTAATTTATGTAAGGGTCGTCCTCTCAAGTGTAAATTGAACCTACATTTTACAGTCAGCAAATTTTCTATTTTTTTTTTTCACTTTTTATTAAATCATTGAGACGTTTCATAACAAGTTGAATTTCTTTTATAGTTTCATATTGTTATTACAACATCTTGCCTCGTAGATGCCTGGAGAGTGTTAAATTGCTTATGCGTAAAAGTTTTTTTATTCGAATACAAAAAAGTACGAATGTGAGTGGTGAATTTGATTTGTTAATTTGGTGTGTCTTTTCTCATGACACTTGGTAGGGTAATAAAATTTAGTGTTGAGCCACTCCATTCCCCATACACGCTTCCAATTTTCGAGACGTTACGTTACGTACGGAACTTAACTCCGCGCTTTATCTCGTTACCAGAACAAAATGCAGCGTTGAGTTCTGATACACATAATATATTTAAAATTGGGCTTAGCACCATCTATTAATACTAGGGCTCTAAACATTAGACTTCCTCTGCCTACCCTGCTAAATGCAAAATACAGCGTGAAATTAAAACAGACTATATCATATTATTTATTTATATTGTGCCTATATTATAGACAATGAAGAGATACAAATAGTGTTTATTGTTTTTTTTAAACTCTTAGTGTCATATAACTTCTGAATAAAATGTGCTTCTCTTATTTTCCCTTCTTGAGACGACAGTGGCTAAAATTATAACGTTATATGATCTCGTATATTCCACCATGTCACAACTCAACATATGAATTGCAACATCATCCATGGAAACTTTCACAAACAGTTTTCAACAATAAGTTAATAAAACCAAACGCATTCAAACAAATCAATAGTAAAAGCTCGAATAATAGAACTAACTGTTATACAGAATGTAGAGCGCGTCGCAGAAGTAGCGCTAACCAGCAACAATGCGGACTGAGCCTGCTCGTAGTCAATAAGTGACTTCTGAGGCGTTTTGTTTTACACCGAGCACGGTATTGTATTGTGTGATACGCTTTTGTTAAAGTTAACTTTTATTTATATTTTTTGCTTTAAAGGATAGTTTATATATCTCAAGATCTCAAGATCATTCGCCCGTTTTTTGAGATATTGAGTTTAATTCTTAATATCTGTAGTAGTTCTTAATATCTGTAGTGGCTGTTTGTTTTCTTACCAGAGCAAGAAGATGGAAAAAATACATTTCCAGAGTTTGATTTTGCACATACACCCTACAAACGGCTTCACTAAGTATCCATTACAAAAAAAAACTTACAATGAGAATAGTCTTATTGTCATCAGCTTCACGCTGTATCCTGCACACAGCAAGATAGGCAGAGGGAACCTAGTGTTAAGACACTCCGTTACCCACTTTCCGCTGAGTTCTAGAGGTACTGCGTGTTGAGTGGCGGAACTCAGCGCCGCGCTTTGCCTCGACACCAGAGCAGAGAAAAGAAAATATAAATTTAAATAAATATTTCACTTCCTCGAGTGGGGCGACGATCGAACCCACAACCAGTCGATTTTCCAGTCACACTTCGTCCCTCTGCGCCACTTATCTTACGTAACCTAATACCGCCTATAAACTGAAAAAAAATCCTAAAAATTACTAAAATAATATTTGAAAAAAAAAACTTTTGCTCCAATATTCGCTCTCTAACAGTAGGTACTCTAAATGACACTGATATCTAATTAAATTCCCCACTCGTTTTTAAACATAAGAAGCCGCAGGCCAGCGCTGACTGTGAGGGACATTGTAATGGATACGAATTTACCCAATTGTATTAATCGTAACGAAATACGGAAAAGGAAGGTTACTTCCAATTTATTTTACTTTATTAAATTCTCTATAAAGTGTTCGGAATAAAGAAAGCTTGGATAGGTAGGCTTGGATCGATTTCGCTTATATTATCCAGGTGCGCTATGAAATGTAAATTTCAATATTAATTACATTGTTGTTGCTGAGGCTAGTCGTGGCGCAGGGGCGTACGACCAACGTGTGAACGTAACACGACAGGTTGTGGATTCAAGTCCCATTGGAGGAAATGCAATATTTAATATATTCATGCCTTCGGTGTGGTGACGAGACAAAAGTTTATGAGATTAGAGAATATTCGTCAGCTTTATATATATATAAGTATAATATAAACGCAATAATCAATTAACACGCTCACAATGATTAAATCAACGGCATTATGCATTAGATGAGACGCATCTAACGACGCGGCTTTATGTTTAATTAATTGGTCAGCAGGTGTGCTCTAAATGTTACTTAATAACCGTCTTGTTTTAATTAAATATATATTCAATTAAGTCAATAATCTTAAATAATTGAATAAAAGAACAATAAGTAATATACCACCCCTACTTTTACTTTCCAAAATATGTAATAAACTGTATATATTTTTTTTATTTTTACGGTTAATTTCGCATATATCAGAGTATCCCAGAGTGGAGACACTTCGTTTTCCTACTCAACGCCCAACATTTGAGATGTCTTGAATGGCGGAAATCAACGTTTCGCTATGTCTTCTTACCAAAACGAGAAAATGAAAATAACTCATTCGATCTAGAATGAATCGAATCCACAATCATCTCATTTACTGTCAGACTCTGTGCCGTTGCCCCACATCCACCATCCATCTTTATTTTTTTACGCACTTAGACGCCTCTAAACAATTTTAAACGCAAGGACTTAATAAAGAAGGACATAATCATATAATTTCACATTATTAAAACAAAACACTTACCACTATTAGTACCTAAGTGTACAATAATAATAAAAGCTAGTTATAAAACAAAAACTATTATGATCCGTCGATATTCAAACGGTCGTTTAAGCCGTAAGTGGAAGCATTAGGACGCTAGTAGACGTATATTAGCAAAACTTCCCTAAAAACATTCGCTGTATACTAAATATTAGTGCACTCGAGATAATTACGGATACTTCCCGTTACCTACAGTTTTATCGAAATTGCGATTCCTGTTGATACAGATTGCCGAATATTTGACTGGTTCGTTTAATATGGAAAGCGCTTCTATCCATTATTATTTGCTATTTTGTTAATGGTAGAAAAAATTTCAAGCATAACAGGGCAGGGTCAGAGGAAATTTAGTGTTAAAACACTCTGTTCCGCACGCACTATTCCATTTTTGAGACATTTTAAGTACTGGACATTTTTAAGACAACTTGCCAGAACGGAGATAAAAATATTAAAATATAATCATTCCTCCGAGAGAGAACCGAACCCACAATAATCGCGTTTACAGGCAGACACTGTCCCACTCTACCACAACGGCGTTAAAAGAGAATATTATAGATGTGATTGCTATATTAAATAAAAAGTGCTTTAAATTATACTAACAAGTACATTCAAAAAGCTATAAAGTATATATTTTCAATGTAAATCATCTTAAATACATTACAGGTAAAAAAATGACTACGAGATGTTATACAGCAAGTTAATGATCCTTCGAAAGCGAGTGGAGACGAAAGTCAGTGGAACAAACACGAGATGTTACATAGAACTTTCTAATTTTAAAAAAGTTAGTGTTTAAATATATTATTAATTAATGTGTTGATGCTGTGGTGGAATTTGACCTGGATGCAATTTTTTCTTCTAGCTTCATATTGCATCCTGCACATAAGGTAAGGTAGGCAGGGTAGGCAAAGAGTGGGCTCTCTGCCTACCCTGCCTACCCTATCAAGTGCTAAGTCACTCCTTCCCATTAAGACACTTCCCTTTCCCATATTCCACCGAATATTCGATAGTATTTGATTTTTTAAATTATAACTTTTTATTACACAATCAATAAAAAAGTTATTCTACAGTTGATCTTTTTACACAAACAAAATATCGATAGAGCGTTTTTTATAAAAGTGGCAAATTTAAATACTTAACCTTAAAAATGGAATAACGTAACGTACCAATTGTAATTTACGTATATTTCGGGAGTCGTTCCATATTGTTTCATGAAACATTTTTAATCCCACGCAAAGTAAGTGGAGCAGTCGGATAGCAGTTAATTAGGTACATGTGAAGAATTTTATTTACGCTGTTATTACTTTGAAAAATAAACATATTATTTTTGTAAGAAATTAAAATCAAAAATTAAATCAGCTTCACGCTGTATCCCGCACACGGCAGGGTAGGCAGAGGGAACCTAGTGTTAAGACACTCCGTTCCCCACTTTCTGTCGAATTTTGGAGGCATTGCGTGCTGAGTGAAATGGAAATATAAATTTAAGTAAATATTTCATCTCCTCGAGTGGGGATCGAACCCACAACCAGTCGGTTTTACAGTCACACTTTGTACCACTTCGCCACGACTGGCATTTTGTAAGAAAAAGATCGAAATTTAAGGCCACGCCTCGTTTTTGTTGGTCAAATTTTGTTTGGTCCTAAAATATGTCACAGTATTACCTCATTGCTGAAATGAAATAGCTTAAAATTATATATACAGTATTTTTTATTGAAGACCTTTCTGAATTGGTATGTACGTGCGTACGTATATGGTTTGTACGTGCTTCGTAATTTTTTATATTTGTATGGGTAAATATATTTAATGAAGCGCTCCTTTGTTTGATCGTAAACGCGACGATTGCGGGTTCTAAAGCTACTCGGGGGACTATATTATTTTAATTTCCTTTGATTTCCTTTACTTTGATTATAAGATAAAAGGCGTGGTTTAGTTCCGCCACCTATCATACAATGTCTAGAAAATTAGGTGTCTCAGGCTCTCTCTATTATTCGCTTCATACCAAATTAGTTTTTGCCCACAATTCTGTTGTGTTTGCCTTACCATATCATTACCGTTCTTCATCACTTGTCGTCATTAAAAGTAGAAACCAAAGTTTTACCGCTTTCACACGTGGAAGTACTTTCAGCTTATACTAGTACTATATTAATATGATAGCTTAATAAGGCTCAAGAATTTGCGATCAATGTAAACCTTTTTTGTGAATAAAATTTGATCAATATAACCATACTATATTAGATATACAAAAAAAGTGATAATCCGATGCGAGTATTCGATATGTTAGATTCAGTATTATTTTTAGAAAAAAATCCAGGTAATTATATTGTACTTTGCGATTCAAATAAATATATTATTCAAAATGTAATGTATATATACATAAGTACCATAAAAATATATATAAAATATCGTTGAGATTTAGTTGCCACATGTCTCTTTAATCCACGTGGGAACATGGGTCTTAGTGGAAGAAATTAATTAAGCTGAAGCCGCTGAACTAGCTCTTAAAACTTTATGGTAATAGATTTTTTATTTTAGTCATAAATCTAAGATTATGTTAAAAGTGCTTCTAAATTGCACATAGCATAGTATAACATATTAATACCGTTACGAAACAAAGTAATGTCAAGATACTCCGTTTTTCTGGAAGAATCCAAGTCATAGCGTGTTGAGTGAATGGCAGAACTCAATGCCGCGCGTCGTCTTTCCAGATATTACCGCCGGTTATAATAATTCGGCAGGAAGTGGGAAACAGAGCGTCTTAACACTAGGTTCCCTCTGCCTACCCTGCTGTGTGCGGGATACAGTGTGAAGCTGATTTTGATTTATTTACGTCTTTTTTCGTAGAAGTACCTTAAAATCCTTGTAATTATCTATATATAATTAATTACATTTTTTAATTTTTTCCTCTCATTGAATAAAATAGAAAGGATATTTTTCCACCCTTAACGTATGATAAGGGTGTTGTTTGATTCATCTAGTTGAATTAAGGGCGAAATCGTTCGGATTGTCTGAATCTCAGTATATTTGCGGAACATTTGTAGATTGATCTACGAGCGGCCGGTGGCTATCCGCAGTCCGTACTATCCCCCGCTAGTAGATATTTGCTCTCGATGCGAACTAAATTGGATAACCAAGATCTGAGGATCTTTGTGGTGGCGTCTAAATAATGAGTCGCAAAAGGGATAATAAAATCTTTTTTTTTTCTTTTTTAGTTTAAGACTGTGGAAATATGATACGATTATATTGATTGATTACATATGTATGCATTTGCTTTAATGTAATAAAAGTTTAAAGGTTATGGGTACATTATCTGAATGTAAACACTATGTTTGTTAATTATTTTCATTTTCTTACTTTGGTAACGAACAAGACAAATCGTAGCGTTAAGTTTCGCTATGTTTCGAAAATTAGACAGGAAGTGGGAAGCTGAGTCTCTTAGAACTAGTTTCTCTCCTATTTTGCGTAAAGCTAAAAAACTAATGATAAATCTAATCCTAACTGTAACATGATTATCCAAAATATTTAATTTATTTCGAAAGTATGAGTATTCTCCCATTGATTATTCCCATATTTGAGGCGCAGGGTAGGCCCAGGGCCGACACGTGGCGCAGGGCACGCCACTCAACACGGAATGCCTCCAGAACTCGGCAGAAGGAGTGCCTTAACACTAGACTTCCTCAGCCTCCCCTGCTAAATGAGGTATACAGCGTTAATCAGATTTTTTTAAGTACTCTCCCAATAAGAATTTACGGATGGTTTATCTTCGACGGAATTTTTATATGACAAATAGTATCATATGTAAAAAATATTCTTATTATTATCAGACGAAATGCACGTTTAAATGGGTTAAAATCTATAGCTACTTATTAATAAGTTATATAGTTTTTCTTTCCTAAGTGTGAAATAACATTTTAAAAAAGTTAAAAAATAATAAGTTATTTTTACTAATCATATATCAAGTCAAGACACTTCATTCCTCATTTACCACCGAATTTTAAAGGAATGGCAGAACTCTTTCAAATAAAGATTTCTTTTCCTTGAATGGGGATCTAGCCCACAACCAATCGCGTTTACTCGACTCGAATGGCCTCAATATACTGGCTATATCATGTTACTCAATAATCTGAATACATGTGAAACAAGCATCTGCTGGAGGCTAATTAATAAACTAGCGCCAACACACAAGTGGCACAAAGTTCCCGAGCGACCCTCACACCGAGTTACAGATCGAGGCTTGTTTCCGGCGCTCGAACACACTGTTCAGTGTTCACTTGCGAACAGTTCGCGGTGAGGATGTGACACACTTCGCAGTTCACAGTACTGATGCTATTTAAGACAATTAGAATAATTCGACTAGGATTTTGAGTTAATTCTCAAATTCTGGAGATAAGAGTTTTTTTTAAACTTAACTATGTCCTAAACTGTGAGTCTGCCCATGCGTGTTGCCTTTGCTGGCGACGTGACTCTCACACCTGTACTTTATTCACCTCTTACGATATCATCAGTACCAGGGTGATCCTATTCTAAGTCATATACAGCAATTTTTTTTGTTTATATGTAGGTAAAAATATTTTACACTTTTTAGTAAAATGGCTTTTACTAAAAAGTGTAAAATATTTATAGGATAGCTTTGTCTGTTCGTCTGTCAAGACTATTTATCTCGAGATCTCTTTAAAGTTTCAAGCTTAAAATAATATCAAATATTCAGGTCTTCTAAAGACCTCTTGAAGAAAAGGAAAATTCAAGCTTTTAAGTCAACACAATTCAAATATACGGACTTTTGTTCATAATTTTTGCAGCATATTTCATGATTTACACCGCATAGTTAAAATCTATGAGCCAAAAGGACAACTTACAAAAATTTCAGTTAATAGATATTTCAGTTTATAGATAGTTCATAGATAAAAATCATTACAGAGAGAGGCCAAACAAGGCCACATGAGACTGTGAACGTGACAGTGGCTGTGGTTTGAATTACCATTGGTGGAAATTAAATATTTAATATTTTCATTTCTCCGCTCTGGTGCAGAGGCGGCGTAGAATTCCGCAACTCAAGACTCGGAAAATTGGCGGAAAATGAGGAATGGAGTGTTTTAGTACTAGGTTCCCTCTGCCTACCCTGCTATATGCCCTGCTATACAGCTTCATGCTGTATCCCGTAAGTCACTAGATATCAAGAAAACATCAGATTTATGGGGTATTTCTCACACACACACATTGATTAGTTATATAACACACGTTGTTGCTCCTCACCTTGCGACTCTCGGACCTAATAATTGTCGACCTATATCTATTATATACTAAGCTCGTTAAGTAAAATTNCGAATTTTAAAGGAATGGCAGAACTCTTTCAAATAAAGATTTCTTTTCCTTGAATGGGGATCTAGCCCACAACCAATCGCGTTTACTCGACTCGAATGGCCTCAATATACTGGCTATATCATATGTTACTCAATAATCTGAATACATGTGAAACAAGCATCTGCTGGAGGCTAATTAATAAACTAGAGCCAACACACAAGTGACACAAAGTTCCCGAGCGACCCTCACACCGAGTTACAGATCCAGGCTTGTTTCCGACGCTCGAACACACTGTTCAGTGTTCACTTGCGAACTTGCGAGGATGTGACACACTTCGCAGTTCACAGTACTGATGTTATTTAAAAAAATTAGAATAATTCGACTAGAATTTTGAGTTAATTCTCAAATTCTGTAGATAAGAGTTTTTTTTAAACTTAACTATGTCCTGAACTGTGAGTCTGCCCATGCGTGTTGCCATTGCTGGCGACGTGACTCTCCCACCTGTACTTTATTCACCTCTTACGATATCATCAGTACCAGGGTGATCCTATTCTAAGTCATATACAGCAATTTTTTTTGTTTATATGTAGCTATTAATGGGTTTTACTAAAAAATGTAAAATATTTTTACGTTTTAGTATTTTTTAGAGTTCCGTACCTCAAAAGGGAAAAACGAAACCCTTATAGGATAGCTTTGTCTGTTCGTCTGTCAAGACTATTTATCTCGAGATCTCTTTAAAGTTTCAAGCTTAAAATAATATCAAATATTCAGGTTCTAAAGACCTCTTGAAGAAAAGGAAAATTCAAGCTTTTAAGTCAACACAATTCAAATATACGGACTTTTGTTCATAATTTTAGCAGCATATTTCATGATTGCCAAAGGGACAACTTACAAAAATTTCAGTTTATAGATAGTTCATAGATAAAAATCATTACAGAGAGAAGCCAAACAAGGCCACATGAGACTGTGAACGTGACAGTGGCTGTGGTTTGAATTACCATTGGGGGAAATTAAATATTTAATATTTTCATATCTTCGCTCTGGTGCAGAGGCGGCGTAGAATTCCGCAACTCAACACTCGGAAAATTGGCGGAAAATGAGGAATGGAGTGTTTTAATACTAGGTCCTCTCTGCCTACCCTGCTATATGCCCTGCTATACAGCTTCGTGCTGTATCCCGTAAGTCACTAGATATCAAGAAAACGTCAGATTTATAGGGTATTTCTCACACACACACATTGATTAGTTATATAACACACGTTGTTGCTCCTCACCTTGCGACTATCCTAATGAAATTTAGTAGTCATATGTATTTTTAAATCTAGTAGTATTTCGGACCCAATAATTGTCGACCTATATCTATTATATACTAAGCTCGTTTAGTAAAATTAAAAAAAAAATACATTGGTTCAGTGTTAATAACTTACTACTGAATAGAAAAAAAAAACTTTTTATAATATAATTTAATAAAATTAAGCAAAAACGATTGTGTATTAAAGGTTAAAGTTAGGTTAGGTTAAGTAAGTAGTAGAATTCAAATAAAAATTAATTTTAGTATAGTAAAATTGTCGAATAAACTAGACTTTTTTCGCTTCGATAACAAAAGGCTTTGCTTACGGCAGGATGTTGTGTGAATAGATTAATAATGCGTACAATAATAATAACCTATTCACTCAACATGTGCATAAAAGCTCGTACGTAACATGTGCATGTGTGGATTTCTTTATAAGTTTTTATATCGTTTCTAAATATATAACAGGGAGTACTCAGCCGGATTATTAATGGGAAAATAATTATAATTGTGGGGAAGTCCTCTTTATTTTTCTCAATTTTTTCCACCCGGTATTTATATTGAACAGAAAACTCTTATTGAGATGTCTTAGCACTTATGTATATAAATTAAATCAGCTTTTGTATCCCACACACAGCAGAGTAGGTAGAGGGAGGCTAGTGTAAAAACACTCCATTCCCCACTCTCCACCGAAATCTGGCCATTGCATGTTGAATGGCGAATTTCAACGCCGTGCTTTGCCTGGATACCAGAGCGAAGAAATTAAAATATAAATTTAAATAAATATTTCATGTCCTCGAGTGCCGGTCGAACCCATAACCAACTCAATGTAATAATAAGGTAAAATAATAGGACCAGGAGTTTGTAGCGCTGAACTGCTGCTTTCTTCCTTGAAAAGGATTATAATATTTTTATATGAAAATTGGTCTTAGCCAATAAATAAATACTTTACAAAAACTTTTTAAAATTATGAACATATTATATGTATTCGGTAATATATAACACAGACATAACGTGTTGAATAGCGGAATTGAATACTGTACTGTGTCTTGTTGCCAGAGCAAGGAAATAGGAATAAATATTCGGACCCCCGAGTGGGAATTGAACCCACAATCTTCAATGTTTGTAGAAGTTGCTCTTAAAACTGTTCCAGTGAGCTTTAAGAGCCTCATATTTCTTTTGTCTTCGCGCGTAATCTTTATTAGGAATGGAAATTAAAGGTAATTTTGCAAAATATAATAGTGAAAACTACACAAAAATCGGTTTAGCATATTCTTAGATTAGCGTGAACAAACGCGCAGACACACAGACAACCAGATAAAAAAAATCGTAGTTTTGGGTTCTATTACATTATTAAATGCCCCCAATAATACTTTTTCTTATATATCTGTCATATATCATTTACAGTTCTATTATAAGCATAGATAAAAATATAAATATAGATAACGTAAATATTTCTTAACGGCCGGTCCCAATAACTTATCTGCCTTTAACAATCTGAAGAAATCTCTAAAGAGACATACAATGGTTTTATATGAAACAACAGTTTGAGGCCAGTCGTGGCGCAGCGGCACGAGGTGTGACTGTAAAACCGACTGGCTGTGGGTTCGATCCCCANAAGTGGGGAACAGAGTGTCTTAACATTAGGTTCCCTCTGCCTACCCTGCTGTGTGCGGGATACAGCGTGAAGCTGATTTAATTTAATTTTAATTTTAGCAACAGAGTATTAGATTGATTTGTCTTATATGCTATTGAATAAATTATTTTTGATTTAATATAAAAATCGACTTTTCTCACAGTTTACTAATTTTGTTATGTTAACATAACTTTAAACTTTATATGAAACGCGTCACTTTATCATAAATTAAATAAAAATCATCCGCGAGGGCATCGAGCGGGAATTAAATATTAAATATTCATTTACAGTAACGTATGTTTCTGCTAATTGGACCCGTTTGTCGTGTGATATTGTAAATCGTTTTAGGATTTCTATTGTTTATTTTAAATTACCGCCGTTCATTGTTACATATTGAAGTATGTTTTATAATTATTGTTCCAATTTCCTTTTGTTATATTATTGGTATTTTACCATGAAAGAAGTGGTTTGGGGAAGACTGTGAATAACAGTATATACGTAAATACGAGCTTTTATGAGTGAGAATGTAACAAATATTTTTATGAGATAATTTGTTATTACTATTAACTAATCATTAGATTCTAAGTATATTTATTTATGGTGCAATGAGTCACACACACAGTGACGGCTTTTGTTATCAGCAGAAAATAGTTAACTTGAGAAAAAAGAATCTGTTTTTATTTTTCTACTAGCTTCAAAATTGACTGCTATATTTAACATTAAAGTACGGACATCGCAGCAAGTGCTACGTCTTGTAAGTAGGTGCTTGTGAACACCTTCATACTTTGGCTTGTTTAGCTTTCACTGTTGCGCTATAAATCCAATTGTTTTTTAAAGTACACTAGTGGACGCGCGCAGCTTCGCCCGCTTATTTACACACTTAGAGGTAAATTCTAAAAAAACCACGAACAATGTGTTCAATAAAATATTTTTGATTAAAAATTCAGACTAGATTTCAAATTTTATAAAAATCTATTTAAAAAAAATCCACACACACTTTCAACCCCTGTTTCATCCCTTTAGGGTTAAAAATTTTCAAAATCCCTTCTTAATGGATGTCTAGATTATGAAAATAAACATCTGTCCAAATTTCACATTTCTACCATCAGCGGTTACAGCTATGCGTGCGTCTTACCTCAGTCAGTCACGTACATGTACTTTTCTTCATAATCGGACGTACACACCGCGTGACGTCACGCAGCAGCGGGCGAAGGAATATAAAAAAAAAGCGGTGAAAGTTTACAACGCTTTAACTGTAGAAATCCTGACCTGATTTTGATGAAACATTATATAACTATAATAATAATTATTATTTATATAATAATAGAAAAGATGTGGAAAGGTTAAACTAATATATATATCTTGGATCACTCAATATATATATTACTAGATCTCTGCGGCAATGTGAAATTTGTGAATTCTCGCTCCGATAAGAAAATAAAGTGAACACATAAATCTATATAAAACATATGCGTTAGATAAAAACTCGATAGTTTATTCCTTTTATCTTATTTATCGTCGTTCACAAGATAAAGGTACAGTTTACTTTGCGAAACTAGTATGCAAAAGACACAAGAGATTTGACGAGTCATTGAAGAGGCAGGCAGGCAGGCAGGTGTATTTTAAAATTGAGGGAAATGCTTCTTTTGTGGTTTATATTGTGTTTTAGGTCACATCTAAAACAACATTTTCATATTGTAACTTACAGTAAAAATAAATAATGCAATGCGTAATCAAAAGCTATAATATAACGTTTTAGAAGTGAGATACACCTGGATATTTGATATTAAATTCAGCTTGAAGAACTCCCCGTGATTTTGAAAAAAATATCATGATAGACGGACAGACATATAGATGGACATTAAAATGGTTCTATTTTTTCATTTAAGGCACCCTAAGGACCATCTCATTAACTGATATGTCGACTTGTACTTATTGTAATGAAGTGAAATAATATAACGATTCGTAGGTTTCATAAAATATGAATGCAATGCATTTTTTTTAATTAAATAAAGTTTTAACCGAAATGTTCCGCTAGTGACGTCACTACGTCACTAAATAATTTAAAACTGTTTTTATTAACGTTTTAAATCAGGTCGTCCTATGAAGAAAAATGGGTTCTTATCATAGTCTCATATAAAAGGTACAACATACTGAAAAGGATTTTTTTGGAAAGCCCGCCCCACACGAGGTAAAACTTTCGACAGAATATCTGATTCCCTTCGGGTATCTCCTCGTAACTTTGTAAACTAACCTGAATGTATGCCCGCACTCTACACGAGAGTGAAGCCGATAAACAATCTTCGAATTTACATATAGTAGGTTATTTTTTTCTCACAATTTAATGAAACAATTTCTCTCTCTTTTACAAATATCCAAGACACTCAATTCCCCATTTTTCGCCGAATTCTGGAGGCATGTTGAGTGGCTCATCTTGAGCTCAACGATGCGCTTTGCCTCGACACCAAAGCAAGAAGAAATGATAATGATAAATTTAAATATTACCCACGTTTCAAAGTGACTGACAGACGCCACTACGCTACGTAGAAATATGAAATTTAGGATTCTTGTTGCTTGATCCTTGTTGCAGAGGGGCGTGTAGAAAAGCACAGTATTTTCCGAAGCTCATACGAGGAAATACCCAGATTTTACGTTTTATACTCCACATAGTTACAGGTATCTACTGGTAATAAATATAAATTACTTATAATTATAAAATATATTTTATTCAATATAAGAATAATATAATACTATAGTAAGTAAATGATTTTAACTCCGAGAGTAAGTTTGACGAGTGAGTTCAGTTAGTACAGTTAACGTAAGTGACACAGTAACAAGTTTGAACGAGTTCCCACTTTGCTAGTAACTGTTGGCATGAGCTTGTTAGATAATGATAGAAGTTTATTTGACTAGTTGTGGTCGTAAGGTTATATTTTGTATTTAGTTTCACGCTGTATCCCGCATACAGCAGGATAGGTGGGAGGGAAATGGCATTAAGAACGATATGTCACTGGTCAATTTTCAAAACGTGTATGAAGTGGTGGAACTCAACGCCCTGCTTTGTCTTCTTACACTCGTGAAGAAATGAAAATATTTATTCACTAATTGATATTCAACAGAACAGCCGCCTTAATATTGGAAGAATTTTGAAATGACGAATGATCAAAAAATAAAAGATAGTGTTTTTTAATTTTCATACATTCTTATATCAATTTGCGATTTAATAATCAGAGAAAATCTCGTGTTTTCGCCCATTTAAGTTTGTTCAACCCAACAAGGCAAAAGAAAAGTGAGAATTGAACCGACAAGCAACTAAGCCCAATTTTAATTTTAGTCCAAATTAGGTTATAATAACTTATCAATAGAATAGAAACCTATTTTTAAGTACTAGTAAAAGGAATAAGTAGAAATATTCGTAACCTAGTGTGGCTCTAACAAAAATAATGAGCAGTCACTCCTAACTACAGTGAGTAACTCGTAGTGTGTCAGGCTTTCCGTAACGGATGCATTAATACCACGAGCTAGCAACTGGACGAGCGCCAATTGTATGAGAATGTATGTATGTGTGTAATGTATATTGCCTACTTATATGGAAATAATATTATGACAATATTTTTTTAATTCCTTTTTTTAGTTACAATATTAATTTATGGCTCGAACATTAACCCGGCGGGAGAAAAGTTACTTATAGTATGTGGCGGGATGTGATATACCCGAAAACAAATCGGCATTTAAAATAGTTTTTTCAATTAGATTAAATTAAATAAGTGGTATATATCATATTCGGTATATATTTACGTGTAAAGAAAATGAAATATACAGTAAATTATATTTATTTTTACATAATGAGATCTAAGGCACCTGTTTTTGGTAACAAAAATATTAGCCTCTGTTTAAAAAATAAAAAAAAATAAGTCTTATTTAAGCAAAAAAAAACTTTTAAAACTTAAAAGAACATGAGATTTTACACAAAATAAGAGCATAAAACATTATGAAATAGTTTAGGAACACTTTAGCACTTTCATCCAAAATCAGTACATTTTTGGCAAGAAAAAATTGCATGATGTAGGCATACGGCTTTTCCACACCCAGTACATGCGTGTTTTGTTTTGCGATCTTGCTTGCGTAGGCAATCTGCACATCGAGTATATCGTCCGGGTTTATTTCGGGCTACTGGACGGAGCGGTACTCTTATTTGAGAAGAATTTTTCTGGCGAATGTACACAGGAATATTTTTTTGATCTCCTTGTAACTGTAAATGCGTATAAACCAAACTCAATCCCAAATTGAGGAGGAATTCTGTACGTTTATTCCTTTTATTGGCATTTTCTTGATTGATGTTAGCATTGATAGCTGCCATATTTAAAAGTCCATAAAAGATCGTCATTGGCCAGCGTTTGCTATTGCGAGAGACATGATAAGTTGCACTCAGTTCGTCGTCAACGTCTACTCCAGCTTTCGTCGAGTTATAAAATGTAATAATTTTCGGCTTTTGCATCATGGAGAAGAGTGGAGAGCTTGCTTCATCTGAAGAATCCTCTAAAACTTTGTCAAGCAATGACATAAGTTTTCTTTCACTTCTTACCACTGACATTTTTGTTTATAACCTAAAAAAAGCAATAATTGGCAAATAAATATTTAAAAGGCATTTCACATAAAATTTGCTGTTGTTATCGTAAATAAATAAAAATGAAATCAAAAATAAATAAAATCAAAGCCTTTTGCTTTGGTTTTAATAATAACATTAATATTCGGCGGAAAATGGGGAACGTAGTGTCCTAATATTAGAAATGGGGAACGTGGTGTCCTAATAATATGGGACCATTGTGCGTTAAGTGGCGGAACTCAACACCGCGCTCTGCCTCGACCAAACCAAAAGGAAAGAAATGGAAATATGAATTATTTCATTTCCTCGACCACAACCTGTCGCGTTACACGCTTGTGCCCCAGCACCATAATTGGCCTCAGGTACAGTAAAACATTTAAAAAAAATTAATCCACGCTATCTTACACATTAGGTAGGTAATATTAGAAACACGTACTATTCTATGACAGCACTATATCCATCTATTATAAATAAATTCCCTGTAAGGAATAAGCTGCAATGTAGGAGAGGAATGTTTTCCGATATTGCATTCGCCGACGTAAAACTTGCATTTATATATAAATTGCCACTATGGCATCTACAGAGTCGTGGCGTTTGTTTTCGATTCGATTAAATTAAAAAACAAATTGTGGAGTTGAGTTTCGCCACTCAACAAGAAATGTTTCGAAATTTGTGCTATGCTGGAGAATCGTCTTAACACTAGGTTCGCTTTGCCTACACTCACGGAGACTGAAAAGAAAACAATATATTATACATGAGTATCTATCAAAAAATACAAAAATATTTAATAATACCCAAAAAACTATTACTACATGAAACTACATCTCTAAAACAGGAAAGTAAATTTTTACAAGGCTAAGCGCAACTTATTAGAGAGTGTAGCACAGTATAATCCGGCTGGCCGGCCGGTGTCCGCAAGCGACGGTTTATGAATACTTCGCCCTTTATAGGTCAAGATTTCAATGCTTAAATCTGCAGGTATCTGATTTTTTTATGAAATTTATATTTGAGAATGATACACGATAGTAGAATAGATTATACTAGGGTTGCCTAGAAGAATCTTGCCGGAATCACCTTTAATAAAATTTATGGTATTGCGTTTTTTGGGGAAAAATGCACTCATATGTTTTTTTTAAAGAATGTCACATCAATTGAAAGAAAATCGCATAAGGAATTGGAAAAATAATGGTTGCCAGCTCTCAGCCTGCGGCAAGCCCAGGTTTGCCTGTTTTAAACAGGTCACTTAATGTTAATAATTTGCTTAAAATTAATTATATAAAACCAATTTTCTCGTGCTTTTTATTTGAGCTTAGCAGTATTATCGATACTGTGTATTCGAAAGTCCATTGAAGTCTCCCCCAGCCCCTCTTACCACTCACTCCTGCTTAATAATTAATTAATCATATAAAATCCATTGAGGCCAGTTGTGGCGCAGCGGCACAAAGTGTGACTGTAAAACCGACCGGTTGTGGGTTCGATTCCCACTCGAGATGAAATATTTACTTAAATTTATATTTCCATTTCTTCGCTTTGGTGTCGAGGCTAAGCGCGGCGTTGAGTTCTGCCACTCAACACGCAATGCCTCCAGAATTCGGTAGAAAGTGGGGAACGGAGTATCTTAACACTAGGTTCCCTCTGCCTACTCTGCTGTGTGCGGGATACAGCGTGAAGCTGATTTTAATTTTTTAAATCCATTTACCTTACTCACCTATATGAACTTGAGTTAAACAATTACATACATTTCAATAGTACACACTTGCTTAATAGAAAACAATTGATTGCTGTTAATTACCGAGTCCACGAGTACTTGCGGCTCGGGTGTGTTATGTGAATGGAGGCTTAATTAAATATTACTTAGAACTAAATGTTGAACTAACTATATTTAACAAGTAAAAGCTTATCTTGCTACTATGATTGAATGATGTTTCAGCACTTTTGATTTCAGCTTCCTAAGCTTTTAGTACTTTTGACGCTTGAGGTTGGAAGCCTAATTAATAGATAATGATAGATTAGGAAATGTATATAAAATCACCGTATCAACTTTATAAAATAGTGACATGAATTAGAGAAATTTCTTTCGGCCGTGAATCATTCTTTTTCAGATTTTTCAAATTTCAAAGTCGGTTGCCCCAGTCTAAAGTTCTGAGTTAACACCAAAAAAAAAATCATAAATACACTCGAATGGATAACCTCCTTTTCTTAAAGAAGTCGGTTAAAAAGTTACCATAAAACTGTAAGTAAACTAAAAAAAAATAAAAAAATAAAATAAAATGAGAAAAAAATAAAATAAAATGTTAAAAAAATAAAATGTTGAGTAGATTTTTTTCAGTTCCAAATGTGTTGTGTGTGCTACTTAATATTGTAGTGTGGATTTCTTATAAAAAAACAATCAGATTTTTTGAAATCCACGAATGAAACAGAATATTGTAACAATAAAATATATAAAAATATTAGTCAAACAAAACAAAACAAACGTATTTTGAGTTTTACAATGTATCCCGCACATAATAAAATAGGTAAAGGAAACCTAATGAACACTCCGTTTCCATTGTATGTAATTTGACTGTATAAATCGATATGTTTCCCTAAAAGGGACCCAATAAAAGCCAAAGATATTGAAACACGACTCAACACTTCAATTAAATCTACTTAAATACACTCTCATTGAAAGTAAAACTTGTCGTCGTCGTCGCAAACTTACTATAGTAAGTATAGTATAATTCAAATCCTTCACCCGTGTCAGTTCTCTTAACTTCTGTGAACAATTTCGTCGCATTTCTTGTCAAAATTTATCCCGAAGAGGTAGCTCGAGTTAAGATTCTTGTCCTTTGAAAATAGTTTCAATATCTAAAACGTGAAAAAACTGGCAAATCTAAAAACTTAAAAATTAAAGGTTAAATAAAATTTCTCATAAGTTAATCTTAACAAGCGGTCGTGACACAGATGCCTTCTGTAAGATTTTTGTAGAAGGATAGTTTTATAACAGTAAATACTTGTAAGATATCGCATGTGTTTTATAACCGTATAAATATGTCCACTATCCATGTGGTTATTTTTTGTTTACAAGATAGACTATTCTAATACGCACGGAAAAGCATTAGTTTTAGCTTCATGCTTTATTCCGCTCATAGCGCGGTAGGCATAGGGAACCTGGGAACCTAGTATTAAGACACTCCATATTCTTTAAGATACTTGTGTTTCTCACTTTCCGCCGAATACTGAGCATTGCGTGTTGAGTGGCGGTACTCAACGCCACGCTTTGCCAGAGCCGAACAGAAATAATTAATATTTCATACCTCCAGTGAAATAAATAAAAAAACGTTTTTTTCACACAATTTCCCTCCACAAGGTCACTCTGCAAATAAAATAAAATATCTTCTTTACACTTTCACCAAAGCCTGAGTTAAATTAAACATTTGGAAGCTTAACTCAATTGAGTTTAAAGTGGAGACGGCGGTCAGAACTAACAAGTTAGCGAGCTGCATCCGGATTGGATCTAAATATAAACTACTCCAGTACTAACTCGATCAGCTTCTCATTGCTTTGTAAAGACGACGCACTTAAGTTAATTAATTAAATATTACGTAAAAGCTATTAATAGAATGAAAAATAAAGCTAACCTGCAAAAAAATAGAACTTAATAATATAAGAGCCTTCATATGTGACATCTTCACGCTCTAGGTCGACAAAGAGAACCTGTCGTGAAGACCGTTCCGTTCACTTGTTCTCTTGTTAAGAGATCGATGCAATGAAAATAATTTATTACCCCTATTGAGAATCGAATCCACAACGATCGATAATATTAATATTTTACCTCTGTAATTAAGCAAAGTGCGGCGTCGAGCACCGCGAGCTGTCACTCTATGTAACTTTCTTAATAAATAGCTTATCATAGGTTATTCTAGAGGCATTGCGTGTTGAGTGGCAGAACTCAACGCCGCGCTTTACCTCGACATCAGAACGAAGAAATGGAAATATAAATTTAAGTAAATATTTCATATCCTGAAGTGGGGATCGAACCCACAACCAGTCGGTTTTACAGTCACACTTTGTGCCCCTGCGCCACGAAAAACGTTCAAACGTAAAACATATGTATTATATCATCATTGTAACCACAGCGCAGTAGAGTAGTAACTGACTGTAGACGAGATTGTAGGTTCAATTCTCACTCAGGGGAACGAATCATTTTCCCGCTCTGGTGAGTGCTACGTTGAATTGACATGTCAAAGAGGAGCGTAAAACGTACAGTGTTAAGATACTTATTTGCTATACGAGAGATATAGCGTGAAGACAAAAAATTAAGGAACCTAGTTTTAAAACCACTCCGCTTCCCATTTTCCCCCGATTTCTGTAGGGCTTGCGTGGTGATTGCCGGAACTCAACGCCACGCTTTTGTTTCGACACCAGAGCGAACAAATTAATATCTTAATTAAAATAAATATTTCATTTCCTCGAGTGGAATCCAAGACCAGTCGTGTTTGCAGTCACACACTTGTGCCCCTGCGCCACGACTGTTCTCTACTTTCAGCTTATCCTGCTATATCTAAAAAGCTGATAAACTATAATCTAACAGTAGATATTTAGATATAAATTCATATAATAGTAAGCACTGCATAACATAAGCCCTCGTTAACATGTGCGAGTACAGTCAACTCGCGCGTATACATCATTATTCGATGTAACGTGTGTAATTACCGACTAATCTCAGTCGCTAACCATTATATATTCGTATTCACTGAAATTCGATGGAAATCAAGCATTTACACATTTTGGGAAAAAAACTGATACTGTCTGTTTTATTCACTGCATATTTAATTGACACAAACCAACGCTCTGCTTTGTCTAACCAGATGATAAAAAAGATGTTACAACCATTCTCACAAGTGGGAATTGAACCCATAATAATCATGTATACAACCAGAAACCGTTCAGCACCACCTTATTTCATATTCGTCAAATAACATTTCTCTAAAGATTTTTCCGGGATCATAATAAATGTCACAATCACGAAACGCTGATACAGTAGTGTCGTTTTTTTTTTTTTTATATTTGCACAGTGAAGAAATCGTCGCGATCCCTCGAGTGCAGTGATTTCGTTACATGTTTTACGTTTCTTATTCCACTTTAATTCTGTAGATAGTTAGATTTTGTTTTAAGAGTTCAGTTCCTCAAATAAAAAAATACGGAACGGAACGGAATTCATACGGACAGATTAGGATCTCTTTGGAAAAGCGTGGAACTGTAAAAAAATCTACGTAAGTTTCAAAATTAATCATATTATTATTTTAAATAAAGAATAAGCTATATTTTAATTTTAATCCATACATAAATATTTCAACAAAGCTTATAAATATATAATACGTGTGTGAATCAGTTAAATGTATGAATATTGTTAATTAAATTAATTATTTTTTGACGTTAATATAATTTTACTTGAATATAGTATAATTCAAAGAATAAAAAAAACACATTCATTGCTGAGTGACTGATAGACAACGCTAGAAAAAATTGGGCTTAAAAAAATTGGCTTGGAGGAAGGTAGTGTAGAGGAACACTAAAAGAAGCGTTTTCAAAATCGAAACTCAGGGAACGGGAAGATTTTCCAATTTTCCACACGCAAACCAATTTTTAGAAGCTGACAAGTATTGTATACAGTGCTATTTTAAACAAGGTTTTAAACTGAGATCCCTGGATCCCTGACCCCCACACCTACGTTATTTTATCAAAGTTGAAATTTTTAAGAACTATTAATCTAATATGTACTTAAGACTGTATGCGTATTTACTCACTTGAAAGTGATTTTCCTTTTAGAGATAGCGCTAACTTAAAGTACATGCTCACCTATGTACGTTAAAGTAGAAACGCTCAAATTTAAATATGTGTTTAAGAATAAGGTAAAAAATGTATATTTATTATTGCCAGACCATTTGTGTGGGCATTTACCCCAGCCAGACATCCTAAAGGTTAAAATTAGGGAAAACTACGTAATACTAGCAAGATTTAATTTTACATATATTATTTACCGACTATTTCAAGACTCTTTATAAGCACAGACCAATCCGATGGCTCAATCATCCTGCTAGACAGAGATCTAAAGTACATCTCTCTCTCTATTTGGTGCAACCTCTGAAAGGGTCCCACTTTCAATTTAGTGAGTATGCATACTGTCTTAAGTACATAATCGAATAATAGTCCCCAAAATATCAGCTTTACTAAAATGACGTAGGTCTGGGGGCCCTGAGATCTTGGCTTCAATAGCTTAAATGTATTGATTATAAATTTTCAACGAAATTGCTTAACGAAAGTAAGGCGAAAGTGAGAGTACGAGCTTTAATAAGGATAAGATATGAACAATGTTCTCAATTTCGGCCTACAGCACAAAACAACCTTGATACCAAGTTCTCTCTGATTTCCCGAAATCTACCGCGCGGTGAAACGGTAACTGTAATAAGTATAAAATCAAAGATAGTTAATCATACTCTAAATAAAAATAAAATCTTATTACTTAAAATATATTTTAGATACGATAGATACATCAATAAATTAATTTTAAATAGGTTATCTGTGTTGCGGTAAAATGTTTCAACGTGATCGACCGCAAATGTACCGGCGAGTGCGACGAATAGCGCTGAATATGTCCGACTACTCTGATTTTTGTCACTGATGAAACTGTTCATATAATGTATTTTTTATTTGAACTTCTCACTTTACAACGCCTGCGGACCTAGTGTCAAGATAAGTGTTGATAATCGTAACTCAACTCCGCACTTCGCCTTATTGGACTTAAAAAGATATTTATATATTTATTACCTTGAATGCGGATCGATCCCACAACCATAGTATTTACAGTCAGAAGCCGTCAACGCAAGAAATTTTTAGCAACACGAAAAATACTTTGTAGGAATAAACATTTAACTAAATATGATTCATGTATTTATTAAGATATTTTTGTTATATCGCAATTAAAAATAACAAAATAAATCCATTATTATTTTATACGTAAGAAAAATAATCTACTTGCTAGTGTTTCAAATTTTTTTCCAGCTTCACACTGTATCCCGCACACAGCAGGGTAGGCAGAGGGAACCTAGTGTTAAGACACTCCTTCCCCACTATCCACCAATTCTGGAGGCATTGTGTGTTGAGTGGCGGAACTCAACGCCGCGCTTTCCTCTCGACACCAGAGCGAAGAAATGAAAATATAAATGTAAATAAATATTTCATCTCCTCGAGTGGGGATCGAACCCACAATTAGTCGATTTACCCTGTGTCCCTGCGCCACGACTGGCCTCATTAATTTATAGAAATAATAATAATAAATATAAATAAGTTGTAACAAGCGTATAAAAATTTCGACGTAGCTTGGCGAGAACGCATGGCTTAGTGGTCAGAGCGCCTGGTCGGTTTCCAGGAGGCGCGGGTTCGAGTCCCGCTGCGTTCAAATTTTTATACGTTTTCTAAATAAGTATATTCCATTCTTTTTACGGCGTCGTAAAACCTTAAATAAGGGATGTACGACGTTGTATCGTTTTATTATAAGTTTATTTTACGACTTCGCCTAGTTTTGAAGCGTCAGGTGAAGGTAACATCAATATGGGATAAATATTTGTTCAATTTAATAGATAAATGGAGCCCCCATTTATAGCAGTTTCGAAGTTTAATTTTTACTTCACATAATGTATTAATTTTAAAAATTATTTTTCTTAATAGATTGTAATGGTTATGCTAGAAGGCTTAAATGTTTTTTCATGTTTTTAGGGTTCCGTACTTTTTAAGGAAAAAAGAAACGCAGTTTCATAAGTTCCGATTTCGCAGAAATTCCGGCAAAAACAGGGTACCTACTTACCCTGTTCCCCTCCATCTTTTAGTGAACGACTCATAAAATTGATCCTGCTGTTCCAGAAATGCAGAACAAAATCAGACAGATAATCATTTTAAAATTTTATTTGTTTATTTTGTATGGAAGTTGGGAACGGAGTGTCCAAACATTAAGATCTCTGTCTACCTTGTTATATGGAGAAAACCTGGCTGTTTTGCTTTTTTTTACAAAATAATAAGAATATAAGACTTTACCATAATTTCTTTGTAGCTTTCTCAACAAAGTAAGAGATTTTTTTTCTTAATAAGAAAATATCCTTTCAAAAGAGCCAGTTAGTGAACTCTCATCACACCGTCTTTGAGAGGTCGCTGTTGGCTGTTGGGGGCACAATAGTATTTCATTCGCATTGTACTTATTACAATGTTTGCTTTTGTTTAGTTTTATTTAGTCGATAGTGTAATATTTATTTTTAAATATAAAATTATTTCTAAAATTTACTTTATAGATTGCTCTTCTTTGGTGTGGCCTTTTTGGATTTGGATTTGGATTTTTAATAATGATGGTTATAAGCTTGAGCTCAGTCGTAGCGCAGGGGCATAAACGTGTAAGTGTAAACGCAACAAGTTGTTGGTTCGAGTCCCACTCGACGAAATAAAATGTTTAACATTTTCTTATCTTTGCTCTGGTATCGAGGAAAAGCGCGGCAAACTCATAATTTTCGTCATTGAAATATATTTAAATAAAAAATAAAGAAAAAAATATTTACACAAAATAATTCTTATTTTTAAGAGCTTCCATTTTTATAGTATTTTTTCCTTAGAAGTCATTTCCACTCTTTATAATCAGGCATTCTAATAAATAGCCAAGCTTTGTAAAAACTTTTGACAAATTTGCGCTTTTCGAAGGGTTTTGAACGATGAAAATTTTTACAATCTCATAATTTTGGCAACTTACTATGGACGTATGGCGCCTTTGTGTTCCGCCAATCTACACGCAAAATTTTTGAAACTAGAGCGGAAAACGTTAAGAGGAGTATTTTGACACTGGGGACTCACTGCTATGCGGGGAAAACGTGAATCTTTCTATCTTACTAGCGACCCGATCGCGGTTTCGCCCGCTTAAACTACACAAATGTTTATTAAAGTGTATTTAAGAAAAAATCCGCCAAGCGCGAGCCTGACTCGCCCACAGAGGGTTCTGTACTAATTTCAGGATTGTGATTGGGAAATACATTATAGGTTTTTATGTTGCGGCGTATAAATTTAACAAACTTAAGTTGAGTATGTGCACTTAATCTAATCTAATGTAATCTAGCTTCACGCTGTATCCTTAGCGGAGTAGTCAGAGAGAACGAAGCGCCAAACGTTCTCTCTGCATACCTCATTTGCCTCGTCCACCGTCATTAACCTCTTCATTCATTCCCTCCGGGGGGTCCTGATGCTTTTTACGTGACCTTCCTTCAGTATCTTTGATACTGTGTTTTCGAAGGTCAACCAAGGTCTGTCCCTACCTCTCTTACCGCTCACTTTTCCGTCATACATTTTTTTTGCCATTTTCATCATTCATTCGTTCGACGTGCCCAAACCAGCAGAGCACGTTCTTCTTCATTCTCACCGTGACATCCTCGCTACTACCTGCCATTTGGCGTGTGCCGTTTGGCGTTCTGTTCTCTCTGATTACCCCCTAGGGATACATCGTGAAGCTAAATTAAATTAAGTTTCAGTTTTAATAAAAGTGCGACAGACAGAGCGACTGATTTTGTTTAAAAACTTGATTTATTCGACGTCGAGTTTCGCAGAATAAGGCATAGAAAATTAAAAAATATAAATAACTAACTCTCTACACTATTCATTACATATAATGGAAAACCGCAGAGGTTAATGATAAACCACTCAAGTTTAGGTTCATATTAGTTATAGCCCCAAGGACATATATATTACACTTGTACTGTTCAGTGTCGAAAAGCGCGTTAAATTAGCTTCACGCTGTATCCCGCACACAGCAGGGTAGGCAGAGGGAACCTAGTGTTAAGGCACTCCGTTCCCCACTTTCTGTCGAATTCTGGAGGCTTTGCGTGTTGAGTGGCAAAACTCAACGCCGCGCGAAAAGCGCGTTTTTTTGTAAATATTGTTCAACATAATATTTAATAACATTCTACTCTATATCATAACTCTATATGGCGTTATTGTGGCTCAGTAGAGTATTGGCCGATTGTGTTTATTGTGGGTTCGACCCTCAAACAGGGAATTAATCAAGTCATGGTCCGTCCGGGACATTTGTGTGTGATTTTCTGGAAGGTACTTGTTAAGCTTGTTTATATTAAGATTGAATTAGAGTGATGATTCGTGATGTTGATCGATTTGTGAGATCAATATAAATCATTGCATCGAACGCACTGCGGTAGTGCGTTGCGGCCAGCCGATATGTTAGATAAATGCACGGCACACACCCCACGGTCGTGTCTCGTGTATTTTCTGCGTTCGAACAAGATACTAGGACCATAATCTGATTATATTCACCGGAGCTGGGACATAAAAAAGCATAACACACCTACTAATAGTATACCAAGTCGTAGAACGACAGTGCTATACAACATGTCAACGACGAACGCCATACAAGCACAGCTTACATACTACGAGCGAACTGCGAGACGGCGTCAGCCACGATGTAGTTAATGTCGCTATAACAGTTCACATAAGCCCATCACGTCAGCCTTCGCGATGTCAAGCAACATTAAATATTATAATATTATTCAAAGATCACTTTGATCCACAATATGTGCCGCCCCTACCTACACATATATTGCCTTTGTAAGTAATTCGATTCTAAAATATCGTGCCATTGTAGATTTAGAATTAGTATATTATATTACATTTATTTTATATTTGGTACGAGAATGTGCATCATATTTTTAGTCAGCTATCTAAACACGGTAAGTACAGAGTAAACGGCTATTGTATATCGTAAATTCGAGCACGTGACAAATTTGCTCTCCTTTTGAGATAGATAATAGTTCTATATGAAATAGCTATTGTATTTTGTCGAGCATTGTTTCGTTGAAATTTAGTGGATACTCAATCAATTGTACAATATAATAACATCATTAGATTTTGACAGTATTGCAAATTTCTATTGAAGGTTATATTTTAAAAGTAATATCTTATTCCATAAATGTCTCCAGTCGATGATATATGAATATAATTTTTATGATAAAATTGTAAGAAAATAATAGCTTCACGCTGTATCTCGTATTTATATACAGCATGGTAAAACCTAGTGTTTAGATATTCTTACTTTTAGAGAGATTGCTTTAACAAACTCAGTCGATGTATAAAGTATAAGAAAAGTGAACTTAGAACACAAAGAACATTGTGCTTAAATTAACTTAGCTTATATTAAAGAACATACATATTTTTAGTTCACCCTTGCTTTAATTTGTCATGATATTATTTTTTTTAATTAATTAATTGATTGTGGTCTTACTAAAAGTAGCTGTTTGTTTTTTTTGTATTTTTCTATAGTTAATGGTACGTTTATAATTTCTGCTATAATATTTTATGACAAAAAATAACACAACGCGAGGTGTTGTTATTCCGCCGCTAAATATGGAGAACAGAATGTCTTGACACTAGGTCTTGTCCACCTACTCCTCTATACTGGAAAAAGGCGTCGAGCATTTCTTCAAAATAAACACATATAATTATATATTTAAATACTTAATCAGTAAAATAGTATTTTAAACGAAAGAAACTTGTATTGAAAATGTAAGTAATAAAATTGTATGAGATAGTTTAACAGCGTTCATTAGCGCAGGTGCGGAGTGTAGCGACTTTATTAACTAAACTTTCACGAGTAATGGCTTCTAGTTAACAATTTTATAGAAAATATTTTAGGTTACAGTAAAAAGTTATTATAGCTTCGGATCATATAATGTTATATTAAAATTATAGAGAATTTTATAAAAAATAATTCATATTTATGATTTATATACGTATATAATATTTATATTTATATATTTTTTTACTGTTTCCCGCAATATCCCGTAAAGCCTAATCTACTAAGTGAAGGAGCTAAAAAAATTGGTACTTCATCGTCGACTATAATAACGCATAATATTAATTAACTTTGTTCTCATTAAATTTAACTTTGTTCTCATTTTCTTATTTATGTTTTTGGAACATAAAGTGGAATGTATGTTTTTCTAGCATGAAAATAAGCAAAGGGGGTCCACTGTACAGACTCTGCCCCTCACTCTCTTCTCAATTTTTGTGATATTGCATTTTAAGTGGATGAACTTCACATTATCCATATTCCATCCATATTCATAATTTAAAAATCCATAATATTAACAATATTCTTGTCACAAAACAAAACAACAATATCGTGGTGTAGTATAACCGTTATTATCTCACAATGTGCCCCATATAGCCGGGGGCAAATATTTTCCATCCAGGCTTCCTTTGTTAAGTGTTTAGCGCTACAGCCCCGACTCGGGCGTTTTGAATAGACTTGGCACATTTTGTTTTCTTTTCATCGGATCCTCATTCGATTTTTCGCAATTCAGCTGCATGTGGCAATACAATAACGTTGAGCTTTATGTAAGCTATAAGTTCATATTTTAATGTTATTAAAAGCTTTTTATATAGAGGCCGGTCGTGGCGCAGCGGCACAAGGTGTGACTGTAAAACCGACTGGTTGTGGGTTCGATCCCCACTCGAGGAGATGAAATATATACTTAAATTTATATTTCCATTTCTTCGCTCTGGTGTCGAGGATAAGCGCGGCGTTGAGTTCTGCCCCTCAACACGCAATACCTCCAGAATTCGGCAGAAAGTGGGGAACGGAGTGTCTTAACACTAGGTTCCCTCTGCCTACCCTGCTGTGTGCGGGATACAGCGTGAAGCTGATATTCATTCTTTTAAGAAGGAATCAAGTCCACAATTATCATGTTCAAAATTCACTGTTTCACTGCACTCTGATGACCTTAAATTATAGAGGACAGTTGAGCGGTTAAATTCTTCGCCAATAAATGTCTACTAGGAAATTAGGAAATTAAAATCATTTATAAAAAAACAAAATGTACTCATTCCCTGAACGGAGAAAATATTTTTAACAGTTCGAATTTAAATTTTTATAAAAATCGGTGGCGATTTAAAGACTTTTCCATATAAAATTTCAACCCCTTATTTGAACGCTCGCGGGGTGAATTCTAAAAAACCATGACACACGTGTTCAATGAAATATTTTTAAGAGTCTGAATTTCAAATTTTATAAAAATCGGTGCCGATTTAATTTTTCTCCATACAAACTTTCAACCCATATTTCATCCTTTTAGGGTTAAAATTTTTCAAAATCTCTTTTTAGTAAATGTCCAGATTATGAAAATAAACATCTGTCCAAATTTCACGTTTCTCCGCACAGCGGTTACGGCTGTGCGTGCGTCTTACCTCAGTCAGTCAGGTACATGTCCTTTTATATATATATAGATTATCTTTTATGTTTATATAAGCATCTTATAAATTTAGATTAGAATTTAATTTAGAACCACTTATATTAAACACAACAATATCAAGATATTCAAGACAGTAATAAGGAATCAGTGATGAGATCGCCTTCGAATTGCTACAGGGCTTTACAAATAATTGTTGTAGTATTGTTTTCTTCGGTTTCATACAACATTATATTTTCTAATTCAATCAATTGTCTTTGTTTTCTTTTTAATCTATCAAAGTTGACTGAAAGAACCATGAATATAATAAAAAATAATACAAATCAAAGATTTTTTTCTCGCCAATTGATCATTTTTGTTTACATTTTTAAGCAGCATTGATTTGTATGAATAAAACTTTCTTCAAAAATATCAACAGTAACAGTATATAGTTCAGTATATATCAGTACCAAAAAACGGTGTTGAGCTCCAATAGAAATTTACATAATCCGAGAATCTAGACTATATGAGTAGGCCTATTCCTACGCGGGCCGGGTGGTCCGTGCCACCCCTGAAGATTTGCTAATAAATATTTGCATTAATTCATTACCTTGAGTGGGGATCGAACCCACATTCGTCGCGTTACAGTCACAGCCTTGTACCTGCTACTAAATCTAGAAATATTTTAGATTTAAATAGCCCTCCATTACTACTTTTAAAAGTCTTAAGTACACCTTAGTGTGTAAATATTCTCATACAAAACTTATCAGACTAACTAGTCTGATAAGTTTTATATGAGAATATAGAACTCTATAAAGACATATCATTATTAAAATAAATAAATCAGCTTCACGCTGTATCCCGCACACAGCAGGGTAGGCAGAGGGAACCTAGTGTTAAGACACTCCGTTCCCCACTTTCTGCCGAATTCTGGAGGCATTGCGTGTTGAGTGGCAGAACTCAACGCCGCGCTTTTAACTCGACACCAGAGCGAAGAAATGGAAATATAAATTTAAGTAAATATTTCATCTCCTCGAATGGGGATCGAACCCACAACCAGTCGATTTTACAGTCACACCTTGTGCCCCTGCGCCACGACCGGCCTCACGTATCATTATTAATCTGCAATAATAAGTTTTAGTTAAGAAATGTAATTTGTCCATAATGATTCACTCAAGTTTCTCGATGCGATCAACGGCACGTGACTGTAGCGGCGCTACAGATATTGCTACAGGTCTTTACTTCTACATACATGCTACGAAAAGCGCTTGTTTTATTATATCCAACCAAATCCTAATATTTTACCCATAATTTTCTTTTTTGATATCATTTGTATCCCCCTCACAGTAGGATAGGTAGAGGGAACTTAGTGTTAAGACACTCCTTTTCTTCGATAGCATAATATTTCATGAATTGAAATTAATTTATAGTGTTATTTTTTCAGCTTCACGTGTTATCCCCCATATAAGGCAAAGGGAACCTACTATTGAGACACTCTATTTCCCACTTTTCACCTTATTTTAGGGATATTAGGTAATGAGAGGAACGTCAAGCTTCTTTTTTTACTAATGCGACAATGAGGCGGTATTGTAGCACCACGACGCGACATGCACAAAAAGAAATTTTGATATTTAATTACAAAATATTATTTATTAACATTAACAAAAGGCAGGCAAGAAAAGGAACGAATTAAGATTAAGAAAACTTAACAATTACCTTCCAGTATTAACTTACTCTTTAATTTTATGTTGTACACGAGATTAAATTGTTCTCATCTTATAATGTCTACGGACTTTACAGATCTAAGAATTACACTAAGCTTTGAGTGTTTCTAGCTTTTGTCACAAAGCTCGAGCGCCGAGCTCGGCAGTTTTTATTATAGTACTCGAAAGTTTCCTACCCGATTTCTGAAAAAAGCTATATTTGAAAAAAGTTTTATAATATAAATGTGTCGGGTAGGTGCCAACTAACATGCCGTTTTAGCGCAGTGGTATAGCGTTTGACTCTGGATAAGCACAAGTGGCTGTGAGCTCAATCTCCACGTGATTCCCAGGAGAATAAATTATTTTTAACTCTAGGGCCTGACATAACAAGTGTGGCTTTTTGACACTCAATGTCCCAAATTCTAAAACGAAAACGGAGTGTCACAACACTAGGTGCAGACATATGCTACGTGGATAAAAAGAGAAATACAAACGGAGATTAATTATCTTTCAATATTTAGCATACACTATACTTTTTTTACTCATGATTGATTTGAATTTCATACAGACCGAATTAACTTGACCTACTTTAACTACACCAGAAGGTTGGCAAGTTAAATTATACTTCAAATTAAAATCAACAAAAAACCAAAATTTTCGAACAAATTCAGCAAATTTTCCATTGAATTCTGCGAACCTACTTGAAATGCAGGAAATTTTTATACGAACTTGAGCCGTTTCTAAACAGTTCGAATTTCTGGTTCAAGAAACTGAAAGAGTAAGCGTTACTCTCACATTTTGTTTAAAGAACTTCCGTTTTTGATGGTTTCGATAATAATGAAGCTTTTTTAAGCTTTTAAGTTGAAAGTGTAACCTTAGGTTTTATTGGATATATTAAAAAAAAAAATCAGCTTCACGCTGTATCCCGCACACAGCAGGGTAGGCAGAGGGAACCTAGTGTTTAAACACTCCGTTACCCACTTTCTGCCGAAATCTGGAGGCATTGCGTGTTGAGTGGCAGAACTCAACGCCGCGCTTAACCTCGACACCAGAGCGAAGAAATGGAAATATAAATTTAAGTAAATATTTCATCTCCTCGAGTGGGGATCGAACCCACAACCAGTCGGTTTTACAGTCACACTTCGTGCCCCTGCGCCACGACTGGCCTCACTGACTTTATTATATTAGTTGTATCTATTACTGTAATTAACTTGCTTATAATTATATAGAATCTTTTTTCCTCTTCATTTTGTAAACACTACACTTTCCGCCTCTTTTAAGAACCCAATGTGAACATATGTGACTAGACTAAGAAAATAAAAATATTGTAATATATAAAAATTTATAGGAATATGTAAACTAACAACCATTTGTGAGCATTGACTTGCTATTTTTTTTCAACTTCACGCTGCAGAGTGAATAAAAAAGTACCTAGTGTGAAGACACTTCGCACTCTACATTCTGCCCAAATTACACTGGCGGAACTCTACACATTTCGTACCAATGAAATATTGAATAATTAATTTCCTCAGGCGGTGATTGTACCCCCAACTTTCACGTTTAGAGTCACAGACGCTTCCACCGAGATTCAATGGTTTATTTAGCTATTATATTTACAATCAGGCCAGTCGTGGCGGAAGGGCACAAAGTGTGACCGTAAAAGCGACTGGTTCAACGACATCGACACTCAAGGAAATTAAATATTTATTTAAATTTATATTTTCATTTCTTCTCTCTGGTGTCAAGGCAAAGCGCGCGTTGAGTTCCGCCACTCAACACGCAATGCCTCCAGATTCCAGCGGAAAGTGGGGAGCGGAGTGTCTTAACACCACGTTTCACTGCCTACCCAGCTGCGTGCGGGATACAGCGTGAAGCTGATTTTTAATTTTGATTTATATTTCCAATTAATCGACGACAGTTTCATTGTATTTATTTGTCTATTAAATTAGAATATTGTATTGTACAACATACATATATATAAAATTAAAAAATTAAAATTACATACATATATATGAAGTAAATATATGAACAATGTCGCCGATTAGGTAGTGATAGGAACATCTTTAGCAAAGGTTATGATGGCGCAGAGGATCAGCCTGTGACCGTAAACTTGATTGTTTCTGTTTTAATTTCCATTCGGTGAAACGATTGTAATATAATATATTGTTAGAAATCATCAAATAGTGCTTTTATCATCTTTTTACCAACATCTACCCTCTTTACACGAGTTCGCTAACAACATTTTCTTTCTTCTTTCTTGGCGAATCGAGTGTTTAGTCACTAGTTTTTCCTGTCTACCCTGTCATATGCGGACTAAAACTTAAAGCCAAAAAAGGAAACATTAGAAAGGAATACATATACAAATATTTTTACTTTTCTGTTTATTCTTCTAACACTTAGCATAGAATTACAATAATGTTTATCAACAAATAAAGATTAGATCCTGGTACAAAATGTAATATATTTAGTTATTAAACTGCGATAAGATAACTAACATGCCGAAATTAACAAGTGTAAAAATAAGCTAAAATATCATTTTTTAAAGTTAACAGCCTGATACGTCTTTTTTTTTTAATTCTACGATTTAGTGTCTTGGCAACAAACCCCAGGTAAAGCGCGGCGTTGAGTTCCGCCATTCACCACGCAATGCCTCCAGAATTCGGCGGAATGTGGGGAGCGAAGTGACTTAACACTAGGTTCCCTCTGCCTACCCTCCTACATACAGAATTTAGCGTAAAGACGAAAAAAAAATTGTAGCAACTTAGCATTGAGGCAAAATTCTCTTACTTATTCTTAATATTTTTTTATTCAACGTTAACTAGTGCTACCTGAAATGTAGCCACGCAACCGAAAAGTTTTTTTGTTGAAGTAAATTAAATAATAGATGGAACCGAACAAAAAGCTTTTTCTGTATAAAGAAATAAAATTCACAAAATTATTACAAAATCCTGATAAGAATTCTGAAATTGATACTCGACAAATAAACCAGAAAGATTTATTTTGTTTTCGACAAATATAAATATATTTACGTTTAAAATTCTACTGTATACATTATGTAAAGAGAATTTATTGATAAATTGCTCCGTTTTATACTTACTTTTTGTTAATAGAATTAACATAACGATATATCTCGCATATATTAGAGTCTTCATTTTCTACCCAAATTCAAAGGTACAGTAGCTTAAATCAACCCCGTACTTTGTCTTATTCGAATGATTATATGACAATAAATTATTTTTCATTCAACCTTTTCATATACGCACAGACGACAATCACTGTGCTACGATGAGCTTATTATTATTATTAACTTTACTCATGATCGGCGTTGAGTTCTGCCACTCAACACGCAATGTCTCCGGAATTCGGCAGAAAGTGGGGAACGGAGTGTCTTAACACTAGGTTCCCTCTGCCTACCCTGCTGTTTGCGGGATACAGCGTGAAGCTGATTTAATTTTAATTTAATTTACTCATGATCCCTAGTAAAGTATCTAGAGAAAACGGAGCGCCAAACGTTACAGTCTCTGCTTATCTGTTTCGCTTCGTTCACTTTCATCAACCTCTTCATACATGCCTTCCGGGGAATTTTAATGCTTTTTACGTGACAGTCAGGCAGACAGTCCACCCGTATAATCCATATTGTGTTATCTAAGGTCACCCGAGATTTCCCTTTAATTCCCTTACCATTCTCTCTTGCTTCATAATCGTTTCTCTATTCTCTCATTGCGAATTCTCTCAAAGTATTCAAATCATATTACATAGATTTATGTTTATAGTCAGGTTAACAATAAACTAAATGTATAGAAAATGCACTTAAGCCTCGCGTTAGGTAAGTGTAGCGAAGAACTATGCGGCTATCAGCAAACGTATGGGGGCTATCGGCAGATTTATGAGTGAACACAACGAGCCCGTTTATTCTACGTGATCGGGTTTTAAATACGTGTCAGGTTATAGTGCATTGTATCAAAGTTGTTTCTTTCAGGTTCCCTATGCTTTTACCTCGCTATGCGCGGGATACAGCGTGATGCTAAAAAAAGTTATTTGAAAGAGTTAAAATAAAAATGTAAGTTATGCAAGTTTAGAATCAAATGAAATGTTCTTGTTTCAAGTTTGTTTCCATTAATATACATCTTAATTTAGGTAATCATATTTTTTCTAATTATCTGAACATATACCATTATATTAATAAATATTACTAAATTAAAGATAAAATGTTTCATAAATTAATATCTCCGTCTCTCAGGAGTGACCCCTTGGATATATGACAAAGTCGTTGACAAAGCTCACGGGGTGCCATTTCAGTGTTTTGAAATATTCATTTTGTTCATAATCAACATTTCTTTGTTAAAACTTTTATTTTAATGTACATTTTTAAACATTTTTTTTATATTTTTTTCAAAAAGATACATATACGAGTACTTAATTAAGCCTAAATTATTAATTCAACAAATGAATTATTTAATTAAATGTTTTTAGGTTAAGTGAATTGTCTATTATTGAAGTCGTAGTTGCGTAGCCGTACAATGGTAGGCTGTAAGTGCGACGGTTGTAGCCTCGATTTCCACTTCAGGGAATAAATTAATATTGGTCGCCCTTTGCCTATATGTACGATATAGTCTGTTGACATATAAGAAAGAAAAATATCTTTAAAATTTGTTTTAAGTAAAGTATAAAATGTTGGAAATCAAACCCACAACCTACGGCGTTACTGTCCTCAAATAACACTTAAAAAAATAAAAAAGTCTGTAACCATTTTATACTTATATGTACATAATTTTACATGGACAGTATTTGAAATCGTCATTACTCACGAATAAATAGTACACAAAAATATAAGTAACTGTGCATAGCGGTGATATTATGCGGACGCGACGGATATTGCAGGGAAATGAACGTGCCGGGGAGCTTAGTATTGCTATATGTTTGTATTTATTAACTGACTTCTGTAAGAAAAGGAGGTTATCAATTCGACTGTATTTTTTATGTTTGTTACCTCAGAACTTTTAACTGGTTGAATCGATTTTAATATTTTTATTTATTTGAAAGCTAGTACTTTCCGTGTGGTTCCATTTTTTTTTATTCATTTCTGACAATGGTATCTATGAAAAAACACGTAAATCTTAAACTTGCATTACGTATGTGCGCTACAAATGAACGAATAACTCAATATAACGCCAACCGATTCCGATGATTCTTTTTTATTTGATAGCATACACTTCAAGGATAATTTGGTGAAAGTTTTGTAAGGTTCTGATGATGGGATCCGGTTGACTATGATATCTGAAAGAAAATCACATGTCTTAAATTTGCATTACGTATTTGGACGACAAATACGACGACATTTTTTTTTTATTGGAAAGGATATACTTCAAGGATATTTTGGTGAAGGTTTGCTTAGGTTCTGGTTATGGGAGCCGGTTTAAATTTGACAAGTTTTTTTTTGATAAAAAATATTATATAATTGTACTGTAATAGTTACAAGGAAAAACATTATTAAAATTGGTGTCAGAAGTGAGATTCCTTATCATTGCATTTCTTGTTAACCAACTTTAAAAATGTTCTCATTTTCAACTTTATTAAAAATATGTTATAATCAAAAAACTTTTTTAGAAAAAGCTTTTATTTATGCGCTCTAAAAAGGGGAAAATATTTTTTTTTCTTTTACATTTTTACCATCAATTTAACCTCGCGCGATAATCAATATTTAATTAAATTGAAATTTAAAAATGTAAACTTAGCAGGTTTTACATAATTAAATTAGTATTAGTTTTTTTATACAAGTAAATCGCGCGTTTTGAAGTCAAATCTATATCAAATTCTAGTTATTTGATATTTATTTGACTTCAAAAGCCTGTTCGTTTTATATATAGAGAGAGAGAGGGAGGGAAATAGAGAGAGTGAGAAAGAGCGCCATATGGCTTCTACAAATGATATTTACAACAGTAAATGTGCTCATAAAACTTGAAACATAATATAAAATTAAACTAAAGTGATAAGGTACAGTGACTTTGTTTTTTCAACGTTCTCATATATCACTTACGAGGTCACTCGTAGCTTAGGGGCATAACCATGTGCCTGTAAACGTGATAAGTTGTAGGTTCGATTTCTACTCGAGGAAATAAAATCTTTAATATCTCATTCTCTTATCTCTCTTATCTTAAATGGAACTGAGTGTCTTAACACTAGGTTTCCAGATTCTTTCTGCCTACCCTGCTTCACGCTGCAGCTTGAACTTAAAAAAAACACTTATAGTATGTGTTTTTAATTTAAAATATAGATGGCTTTACACTTCGATGGTGTTAGATAAGTTCAACTCTGAAAACACAATTTCCTATAAGTTTCGTTATACTCGTATCTTGCAAGTCATTAATTTCCTCCTCGACTTTTCTTGTTTACGTAAAAACATTGATCTATTAGATATTTTTATAAAAGCTGTATATACATGGTTCTTCGTTTCTTTCCATATTAGAGTCATGCCCCAGTAGATTGAATACTAATAATAACTTTCACGCAAAATTGCACTATAATTATTTTTGATTACAATTATTAGTTTCACGCTTTATCCCTACAGAGTACAGAGAGTACAGAGAGAACGGAGTGCCAAACAAATATAAAAATAGCTACACTTACATTATAGGTAGATATTTAAATAAATAATATTTCAAAGAAATAATAATAAATCAATAAGCTAATAAAATATGACAATTTAACTTTAGTGTATTATATATTTTAAAAAATCAAATTACCTTCACGCTTTATCCCGCACACAGCAGGGTAGGCAGAGTGAAGTTAGTGCTAAGACACTCCATTGCCCACTTTCTTGTTGCGCCGAGTTCTGTGGGCATTGCGCGTTGAATGGCGGAACTCTGTTGAGTTTGAGTCCGCGCTTTGCCTCGAAAGCGAAGAAATGAAAATATAAATATTAATTTAAATATTAGTTAGTGATCAGAGATATTAACAGTAAATTCTAAAGTGACACTTAGTCTTTACGAACTAGGAATAAACATAAATCTTTTCCCAGTGTAGGGTGTTGGGTTGATTAAATGAAAAGTCGGACGCTGTCCCACTACTTCACGATGGAATCTTAAAAAATATATTTGAAAAATGTATATATACTTAAATTATTGGATTTATACCCACTCTAAAATGTCAGAACGAACTTGACTTTAATTTAAACGGCTTAACTTTAATTTAAAACGAATTAGTTCCTTTCCTTGCGTTTCATTGATATTATCAAATTAGGCTGAGTTATTGATTTCTAAAATAATAAAGGTAATTAAAAATAACGACAGATTGTATAATTTATTTCTCTATATGAAAAAAATAAATCAGCTTCACGCTGTATCCCGCACACAGCAGGGTCTCTATATCTCTATAAATAATTGCAAGAATATATAAAAAAAAGCAAAGTAATGCTTTTAAGCTATAAAATGTATAGTCCACGACTACACTCTATACATTGTTTGACGAGATCACAGTCTGATAAGCTTTTGTTTAATCACCTCTATAGAATAGCACTTTTGTGAACAAATACTTGCAATATTTAAAATTTATGACACTCGTGCTTAAATTATGATTACAATTAAAAGCCGTCTTAAATATAATGCGAACATTTTTTATATAATTTTAATTGATTGTAACAGTTGAAAATCGCAAATCATTTCAATCGTTCATTTATGTTAAAAATACTGATGTAAATTCTGTCTATATTATGTATTGTACAGTATCAAAATATTATATGAAACTCTTACGCTACTGATTAACTGACTGAAAAGGTCAGGTGGGTTTTTCAAAGAATTTAGGGAAACACTACTTTTAGGGGCACTACTTTTAGCACTACTGTTACTAATTTAGGGAAGCACTTCTTAAAATTTCTACTGAAACGAGAGAATTACGATGTTACGTTAAGATGTTACGTTTTATAGCAAATACAAACAAAATGCAAACTACAGCACACGGATGATATAAAGATCATAGAGTTTGATTTTAGGTGTACGTTACCTAAACCTTTTTGTCTATATTGAAAAAAAAAATCAGCTTCATGCTGTATCCCGCACACAGAAGGGTAGGCAGAGGGAACCTAGAGTTAAGACACTCCATTCTCCACTTTCTGCCGAATTCTGGGGGCATTGCGCGCCTCAATCTCTCTTTATCTCTCAATCTTGTCTATGTTGTTTTGACAAAAAGATTCAGTAACGTAATTATTTGTACATAAACTTATATGGCTGTAGGGAGATGTTCACAAATTTCGGCTACCCAAAGATAATTACTGAGAATTATTATTTGGTGAGAGACGGTTTCCTAAGAGGCGCGGGTTCAAATCCCGCTACATTACTTTTTTTATATGTTTTCTAAAACATACGAAACAATATCTTCAATCAGGATGAACTATGGAAACAAGGATGTTACCTAACAATTACGTGTCTTAGTAACTTTCGTTAAGCTGCAAAATATGATCATTAAAGTGACACACACACGTCTTTAAATCTTGACATAATCTTATGAAAGTACCATATAATATAAGACTTTAAAATGTCCTAAAAATTCCTATATTCAGAAAACATATAAAAAATCGAACGTGGCAGGTTTCGAACCCACGACTCTTACTTCAAAATCCCCTTCGTAAAAAATTTAAAAATATTATTCTATGATTGGTGCAGAATAATACTTTTAAAATATTAAAAATCTTTAAGTACGTTTATACGTTTAAAAAGTGAAGTCACGACATATGAGTTTCACGAAGGGGAAGCCCGAGCTCGCGCGCGTCGTACATTAGCGTCACACGCTCTATTTGGATGTTTGTCATAAATGTGTGAACTTTCAACTTTAGGAGTGGCAACACTGAATTATTTAGTGCTTTTTTAAGAGAGAGAAACATTTATTTTATTATTTAGAATATTTTTTGTTATTTTTTTTTGTTTTCAGTTTGCTTTTAAAATTAAACTTTTATTATTATATATACTTTGTACTTTTTACGTCTTCTATAATAAGTTTTTTTTTAATTTATGAAAAAAAATATATTTTTATGTACTAGAAGCTATATTCTAACATAGTGTGTTTAAAATGCCAGTGTTTATTAGAAGTAGTTAAGACATTCATAATAAGACATTCATAATAATTTTTTAAAATGCTGTTATATTTTCTCTTAATTTATAAAATGATGTAACTGTAAAATATATACTTTCTTAAAGTTTGTCCAGTTTGTTAAGAGGCACCTCTCTTTTAGAAACATTATATGTTGGGTAATAGAGGCCAAGGCCAAGGGTTAAAGACAATCAGATAAATAATTTATTTTCAAGGAGTTTTCTTATATTTTCATGTTTTTTAGTATAATTTCGGTATTCTAACAGGATGTGACATACAAGTTGAGATTGAAACCATTATGGCACAGTAGGATGTTGATTATTCACTCAGTTAATGCGAATTACGCTTGAAAATGGTTATTTTTAGATTATTTTAATCCCGCTGCTCTGATAAGACGAAGCATGGCGTTGAGTTCCGCGACTGGTTATACAACACCACAAAGTTACGCAGAATATAAAAATCCTTAATACATGATGAGATAAATTTATAAAAAACTTTGAAAAACAATCACACATTTATATTATAAATAGAAGTATAAGTAAAAAAGAATAATATTCCCATTTAAAATACTAATCAGTTGGCTCTCAGAGTGATTTCCTCTCAATATCCGCAGCATCCGCGTCATCTCCGACACTCGCTCGTACGTACATGCATGGATGACCTAGTTTTTTCCTATTTCTTTTTTTCTCTGTACTTATTATCTATAGATGATATTATAATGTATAAGAAGTGCTGTTATGACACAATGGTTATGAGTTCGTTTTCCAGTAGGCAGAATGTTTAAATTTGATATATGATAAAATAAAGCTTTGCCGTAGTTTCCAATAGGCTACAAATATATATAAATATTTTTCTTCTGTTCGCCTATAAATTTTATCATGAGTATGCAATAAATAATTTTACATAAATATCTTATTTATCATAAAAAAAACCAAGCGAATACTACGTTAAAACAAAATGACTTTTGAAGTCACAACTAAAAATTTCGTGATTTTTAACTTAACTTAGCTTCACGCTTTATCCCTTGCGGGGTAGTCAAAGAGAACGGAGGGCCAAACGCTACGGTCTCTACTCTTTCGCCTCGTCCACTGTTATCAACCTCTTCATACATGCCCTCCGGGGGGTCCTCATGGTTTTTACCTTCCTCCAGTATCTTTGATACTGTGTTTTGGAAGGTCAACCGAGGTCACCCCCTACCTCTCTTACCGCTCACTTTTCCATCATAAATCTTTTTTGCCATTCTTTCATCACTCATTCGTTCGACGTGCCCAAACCAGCTGAGCACGTTCTTCTTCATTCTCACCGTGACATCCTCGCTAGTACCTGCCATTCTGTGTACCTCTTCATTGCGGATTCGATCAGCTAAGCTGACTCCGCATATCCTACGAAGAGATCGCATCTCCACAGCATTCATCTTTCTTTCATTCTTCTTCTGTAATACCCACGTTTCGCTGCCGTATAACAGAGTCGGTACCAAAACTGCATTGTGTACGGCCAAACGCGCAGCTGTGCTGACGTTTCGCCGTCTCATCAATGCAGCTAAGGCTCCGTTAACCCTGTTACCGGCAGCAATACGCCTTTCCACATCCATCTCGTATCTTCCATCTCTACTGAACATACTTCCCAAGTATACCACTTCATTCACTTGTTGTAATATCTTACCACTTACACTGATCTTGCATTCCGTCCTTTCTTCATTTCTTTAATTTCTTTTGCAATTGTTTTGTAATTTTTTTGTAATTTTTAAAACCTTATATTCATCTTATATTATCTTTTGTTTGTATATGAATAGCCTATAATAGGTTATTCATATACTTATCTCTCTTGTCTCTGATGTCTTTTTTTTAATTAAGAAAAATCATACTAATTTGAACGTCGTTTCAACTAAGCCCCTATCGAGCTACGTTATGTTTTTTTGTTATTTATTTTTGTTGTTAGTAGATGCTAACAACAAAAATAAGTACAGAGATCTGTATAGACATTTTTAGAAGATACTGCTGAGCTATTTAATAAATATTTAAACATTTTTTAACGTAGAATAACTCTACGAAAAAAAGATATTTATAAAATGAAGTGACTTACCCAATGAAATAAAAAACATCATACTGACAATATTTCTAGAAATTTTACATCATCTAAAAAAACTCAAGATTTCAGTTGTAAAAAGTAAACAGAAGCTTTTTTTCTATGAGAGTTGACTCACATAGATGCATTATGCAAATGAATGCAGTGAAGAGCTAAACGCGTACCGACAATATACAACACACTATTCTAAATTATATACGATGTGAGTCGACACTTTTGATATCCCTGCACTTACAATATTGAAACTAGATTGTTTTAATTTTTTTTAAGATTTTTTTAAGTTAAAGAAAGATGTTTTTTATAATAAGCTCTACTAAAAGTTTTTTTTTCTCTGGTTCCGTTTTGTAATTACAAAAATAAAAATATATGTAGCACATCAAATTTAGAATATATCATATAAACCAAATTACATATTACGTTGATAATATTACACATTACGTTGATAATATTAGTCAGCTTCACGCTGTGCCCCGCACTCAACAGGGTAGGCAGAGGGAACCTAGTGTTAAGACACTCCGTTCCCCACTTTGAGTTGAGTGGCAGAACTCAACGCCACGCTTTGCCTCGACACCAGAGCAAAGACATGGAAACTTAAATTAAAATAAATATTTCGTCTCCTCGAGTGGGGATCGAACCCACAACCAGTCGGTTTTACAGTCACACTTTGTGCCCTTGCGCCACGACTAGCCTCAATATTAATCAATAGTAAAATACTAACTACTAAGGCATATTATAAATTTCATATAAAGCAATAATATAATTAAATCCAGACGTACGGCCGACCACTTCGCAGGGTACGAAGCCAACTTACGCTCAATTACACGTTAGGGGATTATGTCCGGGCTTATTCACGTATTATTGTATATGTAAAGATCGTTGTAGTTCAGTGAGATTGTATACACGATGGTTGCACGTTCAATTTCGATTTAAGGAATGATTATATTTCATTTATTTTCAGCTTTCACTGGTAAGATGATTATAGCGTTGAGTTTCACTAATCAATACACAATATGACGAAATCTGGTAATAGTAATAGTAATGTAGTAATGGAAACTTACTTATTGATTACGTTCAGGGTATCAGAGGTAAGTTACGCTCAATTACACGCATAGTATAATAGGATAATGTCTTACATGAATGAGTGCTCTGTTCGTGTATGTATCTATATATATAGCAACTAGAACGTAATACCCCTACCTCTTTTACTACTCACCTTTCCATCATAAATCTTTTTTTTGCCATTCTTTCATCACTCATAAGCTGCGCTACTCATCCCTGCTGCGGCGCACAAGGAGCAGTCACAACAGCATTCTGAAGACAATTACGGCCCGCCTAGATTGTTCTATTCAAAAACATTGGAAAGAAACGATAACGGGCCAAATAAAATAATATACAAATAACTATAACTAACATAATTCATAAGAAAAAAAATGTTGCTAACATACTAACACTATACGAGTCTGAAATAAATTATTTTTATTTATTTTATTTATAAGTTCGACGCACCCAAACCAACTGAGCACTTTCTTCTTCATTCTCTCCGTGATCCTCGGGTTGAAAGTTTGTATGGAAAAATCTTTATATCTAAACGGGCAGACGACGTAATATTATAATAAAAAATTAATTTTACCTAGTCATTCGTTCGTTCGTTAAATGAACCCACACCAGTTGTGCCGCTGAACTACTGTGCTTATAATATATATTAAAGTTCTCATACCCTCTCCAACATTATGAAATGTACCAACGACATCGACTGTGAACCAATGTTTGTGACATTTTTTAATATTATATTTTACTTTTGTGAAATCTTAAACAAAAGATTTAATTTCGTCCTTCGGTTTATTTACTGGAACACGATGTACACATTATTTACGTCGGTCGAGCTCTTTTGTTTATTTTTTTAATGAACAAAATTAATATTTTATTATAGTTCGAAATATACGAGTCTTTTGGTAATTTATTGGTTTTAATGTTGCATAATTTTTGAAATAGTGCGTGTTGAGTGGCAAATTCAATCCTACATTTTGTCTTTTTGCTCGCATTTTATCAGAGCAACGAATTGAGAATAATTTAAGTGGGAATCGAATTCACAACCGCCTACCTTGGTATAAGTGTGATATAGCGTATGGCTGTTTGAAAAAAAACAACATAACATAAATACTCATTCAATCAAACACGTTTCACTACCGCGATGTGGTCAAAGTTTGTAATTTTAATGGAAATTCCATTATCATTTCAGCTGCGCTCGGTGAACTGGATTTTAGGGCAATATCAAAACTAATAATAGGCCGCACTAATCAACTAATCGATACACTCTCGTTGCGATTCCACCAAAATACCGCACTAACTAACTATTAATGAATTTCAGTTACACTAAAACAATTCAGAAATCGCAGATGGACATTCATCAGGAATGTATTTATTGTAATTATATTTTTTTATTTCATGTTGTATCTTGCATAAAGCTACTTCTTCTTTACTTAGGAAAAGCACTGCTTAGGTGTAAAAATACTGCGTTCCCTACCCATTATTGACGTTATTTGTTTTATGGCAGAACTCAGTGCCGCTCCCTATGTTGTTACCAGTGGAAATCCAACTGAACTGAACCAACTAAACCGCTGATTTGCTTCTTTAACTGCAAACAGATACAATTTTTAGATTCAATTTAATTTAAGAGATTTTTTTAAAAGAAAACTTTATATAAATTATAATTTTCTTATTCAGTTATCTTATTAGTTACAAATACTTATCTAACTGAGACTTGACATGGCGCAGGGGCACAAACTTGTTCTGGAGGGGTTGTGGGTTCTATTCTCCTTCTAGAAAATAAAATACTAATACTAGGCAAATACTAAGCGATACAAAACTGATTTTGTATTGCTTACATGCATCAATACGTCTCTGTCGTAACTACACGTTCTACTTGTTTATGGTAACTCATTCATTCGCTCGGGCATGTTCGAAGGGAAATAAAATACTGCGGTATTTAATTACGCATTAGACGTTCTTTCATTATTTTAGCTTATTTTTTATTAATGATGTTTTAAAAATGTGGTGTTTACGTAAGTTCCATTAGAAAATAAATAAAATTATTTAGGCCAGTGGCCGAGGCCAGTCGTGGCGCAATGGCATAAATGTATGACTTTAAAACTCACTGGTTGTGGATTCGAGTATCATCGAGGAGATGAAATATTTACTTAAATTTATATTTCCATTTCTTCGCTCAGGTGTCGAGGCAAAACGCGGCGTTGAGTTCTGTCACTCAACACGGAATGCCTCCAGAACTCGGCGGAAGTGGGGAACGGAGTGTTTTAACACTAGGTTCCCTCTGCCTACCCTGTTGTGTGCGGGATAGAGCGTGAAGATGATTTATTTATTTGATTTTTAAAATTATTTGTGTATTTACATTGTAGGTGCATGAGTTGGTTATTTAATAATAAGTAAAATTCATTCTTAAGAAAAAATAAATGAATAATTAATTTTCTTTATATTATAGTTTATAGTGTGTATTAATAGTATTTTCGAAAAGCCTGATGAAAAAAAATACTACAATAAACTTTGATTTCGATTAACAGTTTAATTATTTTGAAAATTATTAGAAACAACGGAGTCACGACAATTCATTTATATCTGGAAACAATACTCTCGTGTCAACGGATTGAGCGATAGCGAAAATGGCGGGTATAATCTGACGGATGACAAAATATTTTAATGTAAAATGTTCGCTCGTCATAATGATAATATTTAATTTATTTTTATATTATTAAAATGTGTCTTAAATTTGAGAACAAGTTGGCTTTTAGATGTTTATACGTGTCCAGTATTTAAAAACTATGAAAATGAAGAAAATAATTAAAGTGTAACCGTAAAAAGGGGTGAATAGAAACACTTATTAAATTTTAAGTTAAAATGTTCCTGGCCTTAAATATGAAAACTATCTTATTATTTTATTATTCTATACGTTTCTTTTTACTAACTACTATTAGTATTTCTTTTCACTTAATTACTTCTTTTTCTTACTATACAATATTGGATTTTGTAAAATTTGAAAATATAACTATTAAAATTTATTTCATCGATATCCACAAATTTTAATTGTAATTATATTAATTAATACTTATAACTCAATCTTAATTAATCACAGAATAATAAAAGTAGCTTTTTGTCACTGAACACAACTTTTACAATGTAAATAATGTGTTACTTTATTATAGTACAATGCACTTCAACTGACGACATTCAAACGTGACATACGTTTCGCGTCTATTTTACTTCTCCCTAACTGTATTTGGGAATTTACTACTTTGTTATTTTCGTGACTTGATTACTGTACTTCCTTGACTTTACCGACATTCTACACATGTCTATAATAAGGTAATATTATATTATAATAAATTTTAATATTATTTACAGTGCATGCCTCGAAGTTGAATAATCTGTTTATTAATGTCTCTCTAAACAGTAGACCGATTAAACTCGAAGACGCGCCATTTTAATACATTTGCATAAACACTCGCCGACCTATGAATAAAATTTACGCGTAAAGTGCTACGTACACTCACTTGAATGGCTGTTACAACGTTTAGGTATTTGATATTTATTTAAGTCGACGCTGTATATATTTTCTTTTGTTTAGTTTAATTTAAATACATTTATTGTTTTTTTAGATTCTTCATTTGTATTGAGTGACGGAACTTAACGCCACTCTTTGCCCAGCAGAGCGAGAGAGACTACAGTCAAATGTTGTTTCTTTGCGTCTAAGAGATAATTTAATAAAAAAAACTTCACAAATTAAATTGCCAATAATTGTACGTTATGTATAAAAATAGTCCAGTCTCGCGTAGACTACTACTCCCATTATATTTCATTGTTAGCTCTTTCCAAAAGAAGATATTAAAATTTTATTAAGTGGATGTTGAAGCAAAGAACTTAATATATTTAAAAGACATCATACTGAGGGCAGTCGTGGCACAGAGGCACAAAGTGTGATTGCAAAATCGATCGGCTGTGGATTCGATCCCCACTTGAGGATGAAATATTTATTTAAATTTATATTTTCATTTCTCTTTCTCTCTGCTCTAGTATCAAGGCCGCGTTGAGTTCCACCATTCAACACGCAATGCCTCCAGAACTCGGCGGAAAGTGGGAAATGGAGTGTCTTAATACTGGGTTTCCGCTGCCTACCCTGCTGTGTGCGAGATACATAAATAATAGATTTTCATCTAAAAGTTACATGTGAGAGTATTATAGATGTAATACAAAGTCAGGATCCGCCCGCAGGTGCTCGCTAAACTTCACCGAAATATGAAAGTAAGAAGTTTTATGCAAAATAAGTATCATAAAACCAGAGTGTGCAATAGATGTTCACATAAAATTCTGATTGAATTATTAAAAAAATATTAAAAATTGTGCTTTATATTCTAAGTCCCCGAGGTAAGTCGTGGCGCAGGGGCACAAACCGTGACTGTAAAATCGACTGGCTGTGGATTCGATCCCAACTTGAGGAAGTGAAATATTTATTTATATTTATATTTTCATTTCTTCTGGTGTCGAGGCAAAGCGCGGCGTAGAGTTCCGCCACTCAACACGCAATTCCTCCAGAATTCCGCGGAAAGTGGGAAACGGAGTGTCTTAACACTAGGTCTCTTTGCCTACACTGCTGTGTGCGGAATACAGTGTGTAGCTGATTTTTTACAAATTATTAAGTTTCTTTTTTTTTTTCTTTTAACTAACTAGCTTCACGCTTTATCCCTAGCGGGGTAGTCAGAGAAAACGGAGCGCCAACTTTCTTTTATATTTTCTTTTTTTTCTTTTATTTTACTATTTTGTAAATTTTGATTTCCTTACAAATTTTACGATACTCTACTTTATTGATATCAAAGAGAAGTAATCTAAAAGACTAGTCTTTTATTCTCGCAGGAGAATCAAAATATGCGACTTAAACGGGGAATAAAAGAAGAAATTTGCCTCCTTTTCTCTGCTTTAGACGACTGCAGGACTAAGTATTTGTGATGAAAATATATTGTTACACTTCAACTTGATACCTTTACATGTTCCTGAGAAAGAGGTAATTGACAGACAGACGGACGGATAAAAAAGTCTGATCCGATATATAATATATTTTTTCTTTTGATGTAAGGAACCAAGTTTTTTACATATAATTATGCCTAAACTTATTTACATTTAATAAACTTTAGAAATTATAAGTAAAAATAAAAAGAAATTCCAAAAATCGAAGTATCAGGAAAATGACGAAGAAAAAAGTGCGAACCTACTTTGTTTTAAACTTAACTCGTGGAGGAAACTTCATTATACATTTTTTTTATTTTTTTCTACCTTCCGCATTTTGCAGAGTTTGTTTATGTTTGCATTAGGCAAACATAAACAAACGATACATCTCTTTATTTCCCTCTTCCAAACTGCTTCGCTATAGTACTGGTACCAGATATGGCATTACAAATAAGAATAGACCTGGAAAATTAATTCTTAGTTTTTTTTGCTTTACATTGTATCATGCATATAGTAAGGTAAAGGAAATCTAGTGTTGAGACACTCCCCCACTTTCTGCGAGACATTAAATGTTGGGTTGCGGAACTCAACGTCACGCTTCGTCTTGTTGCTCGAACCATAAAATGAAAATAATTCAATGCTCCAAGTGGGAATTAAACTTAAAAATAATGGTTCTACAGTAACCGTCAGGTAACTTAATTTTTTATTAAATTAATTTTTTCCAAGTAATTTAGAACCTATTTTATATCTTCCAATATAAAGACAACCACAATACCCAGGGATCCTTTCAACCACTCTCTCAAAATACAGAAAAAAATACAAAATATAATTTTCGGAATATTAATAAAATCTTATTAAAAAAATATAAGGTAAACAATTTTTCCGAAGCAAATAAAAAACTTTTACATGAAATACATTCCCAAGTGACAAATTATAAATACACACTCGAGTAAGTAAGGCGCGTGAGGTTAAGTGGCATTACTTCAGCAAGCGTAGAGCGGCGAAGTGGGCTGACTGTAATATATTACTGTCAACTTTTAAACGAAAACGAAAAAAAAAGTCATACAAGTGTGAGTAATATATCATTTAGCTGTGGGTAAGGAGTTTTCTTAGTAAAATTTTGTGTGAGCCGATAAAATAGTACGGACAATTATTTATACTAGACCACACGCGATGCTAATCTACAGTCTTCACAATATAACAAAGACGACTTTTGATCGAACGCGCTAATCACAGGAAATACTGGTTCGACTTAAAAAATAATAAATTGGATTGAACTATTTAATAGCATATATTTATCAATGAAGGCTTTATAAATATATTTAAATGTCACGTTTACAATGTGCGGTGGTTCTTAATTAATTTTAATGGTGGTTGACATGGTTGTTACTGTATATTTACGCCATTTACATACTTCACTACTTTTGGTTATGTTAAAAAACAGCTTCACACTTTTTCTTGCGTTCGTGGGGTAGACATAAGGAACCTAATGTTCAGACCTGGGGCTCTCTCTTTCCACATTGCGTTCTTAACATTTTGTCAGCAAGCTGCTAAGCTGAGCTGAACTCAACACCACTTTTTTCTTTCAGAGCGAACAAATTAAAATAAATATAATTATTTTCCTGAGTGAGCATCCCGCAATATGTATGGGTTAGATACCCACAATTAATAGGTTCATAGTTTGATGCTGTCAATGTTTACAAGCGAAATCGATATTTTGCTAGTAACCATTTACTATAATAAAAAATTAAATAACTTAATCACCATTTTCTGAAATACACATTGTGTACACCTACATTGTCCTAAAAATAGAATAAATTATGAAGGAACTCGCGTAGATTTTATCAAATAAATAATTTCCATCCTTTATACGTTCTAAATAAGATGTTTCGTAATGCATTGTAAATAAAGGCAGAGATTTTCTTTGAATTGGAAGAGACAGGTGAAGATGTTCAAATATATATATAGAGCCTTTTGTCGAACCAAGATGATAGATTTATCAGTTGCATTTGATGGTGTATGCTAATTTATCATTACAGCGCAGTGGGACATTGTCTGTCTATAAATCTGATGGTTCGATACCCACTCAAGTAAAATCCAACACCGAATGTCACGAAATTTAGGTGAAAAATGAAGAAGCAAGAGTCTTAACACTAGGTTGCCTCTGGCTTCTCTACTACACACGGTGAAACTAAAAAAATGTATCTATAATAAATACTCAAAACAAACAAAACTCTTTCCTTACAGAGTGACCGACAGATATTTTAAAAATTCAAAATCTAAAAAGGATATTTTAATAATAACACCAATACATAGTATAAAGTAAAAGCTCGCCGTTTACAAAACTTCCAAAGCAACATTTACGAGCGCGCGGGGATAGAACAGATAATTGCATCTTTTGTGGCCTCCGGAGAGACCGCCGTAAAACCGCTTCGCTATTTACAGACTTCTTTTATGTATTTTAAGACATTTTGAAAGGTCAAAGTAAAATGTTACTTTGAAATGTTGTTCTTTTATTAGTAAAATGGAATGATAAATTACTTCTAATAAAAGTATAATAACTTCACAGCAAGGTAGAGGGAACTCGGTATTAAAACTCTCCGCTTCTCATTTTTCACCCAATTTTAGAGATTACACTTGACATAACACTAGACTCCTTATGCCTACCCTGCTATATGCAGAATACAGCAACGTGAAGTATATTTTTAAATTTATATATATTGTGGTTAAGGTAAGTTTTACCGGTTCATGGTTAGGGGTAAATTTTTGCTCAAGAAATTATCATATTTTTTGTGGAATATCATACCAATATATAGAAAAAAACCAAAACAATATATAGCAATGTGTATATTTTGAATCCTTTCTATACGTCCAAGAACGAATTTATTTTATTATATGTATTTGTTTAATCCTTGAAAACATTTATTGAATACAACTGGTTCGATATAAGTTATTTATAGTAAAGTCAAATAAAGTTTCATCATATTTTCATTTATCGTGATTATTTATCTGAAGCCCTCATCTGCAGAGTAGAGTGATTTATATTAATTAATATAATAACAGCATAGCCTTCCATAATAAAGCCAATTAATTTATTCATTTAAATCTCTAAGTACAGCTAGGTAGGATTGTATCGTAGTTTTTAATATACAGCTTTGATAATCTATTTATAGATTTATAGATTTTAAATAGTAAGTTTTTTTACTATTATAGACAACAAAGCTACGCTGTAGAGCTGCCTGTTATTTTCCATTTGAATCTAAATTTAATTTTATAAAGCTATAGAGTTAATTTGATTGAACGCGCTACTTTCAGGAATTGTTGGTTCTATTTGAAATGGCCATAGGCTTTATTACATCACGGTTATAACTGTATCTACGATCAAATTATGATAATAGTAGCCTTATATAACTCTTAGTGAGGGCAGTCCTGGCGCACGGGCACAAGTGGGCGACCGTAAACGACTGGCTGTGGGTTCGAATCCCACTCGAGAAAATGAAAATATTTACTTTAATTTATATTTTAATTTCCTCGCTCTGGTGTCGAGCACACTATTTTTCCAAAGCTTTTTTTTTAAATAACTTAGTTGTTTACAATTGACTACAAAGACGAAACTGCGCCTGTCAATTACAGTGTAAGTATTTACGTACACTGTAATTGACAGGCGCAGCTGCAGACGAGGCGCAGAAAAAATTGAATTTTTAAAATATTTATTTTCAAATTAAAACTATTAATATTGACACTATATGCGGAGTCAGCTTAGCTGATCGAATCCGCAATGAAGAGGTCCGGTCCGGTCTCGTTACGACTGCTATTTGGAGCAAATTTATAACTTTTCAACTATAGCATTTCTAAAATATATGTAGTATTTATGTTCAGTTGAACTGCAGAAAATAATTGTAAAAGTGTGCTTCGTATTGCGACGCGGTGTGATTTTAAGTCGAAGATACGACGGATATTACTGGAAATTTTGCTTCAGGCGAATTATGATATTTCACACTGTATTTACTCGTAACAAATATTTTACTAGGAATTCTTAAAATATGACAACTGTTTGCAGCTTCTTGCTTGACCCGTTTAAAGTAGACAAAAATATTCTAGTGTCAAGATTGTCCGTTTTCCACCAGAAATCGGGTGGCGGGACTCAACGCCGGACTCTGCCTTATCAGAACAACGACATTAAAATATCACTGGACCATGATAATTATCCTAGATATTTTTATGTATTAGTAAACTTTGGTACTTATTTTTTTTATCTTTAAACATATTTAAATTTTATTAGCTTTAAAATGTGGATTATAATTTGTAGTTGACTTGATAAGACATATAATTAATGTTATACTTATATTAAGAAACTTTATTTGGTGGAACACACTAGTCTACTCAAGAACTACTGATTCAAATTGATATATTTTTTTTGTTGAATAATATATAGATAATTGAGTAACCTACTGTTATAGTTATATGGACACTTAGGATATGTCATGGGTCATACATAACTCTTTCTTAATTTAATTTGATCAGAGTCAAAGCCGCAGAAAAACACCCCATTCACAATATAGACATTATTCAAAATATTTAATAGCCTTATTTGAATTTTCAATTCAATTTTCACCAATTAAAAACCTTAAGGAAGTTCGGTAATCTTTTTATACCAACGTTTTTTTGAAGGATAATTACTTCACGACGGCAGTGACGTTCTTTTTGCAAATTTATGTTATCACATTAGAACTGAACTTGATCTCAACACGCCGACATAAAGTTGCCGGCATGGAGAGTCCGGCCCTCCGACATTCGGTAATTGCCAACCAAGGGCCCCGGCAGCACTCACTAGCTTCGGTGCAACCTGAACGAATTGCGACGTAAATGACCATCGTCCATCTAGGCAGTCGGGCCCGATTTCCACAGAAACGAGCCTAACACCGACCCCTGTGGCGAGGGATGCCACAGGGGTCAGTCTGACCCTCAGTCTAACTGACCTGTCGTCGACTGATCCGTCTCCCCTAATCCATAAAACTACTTTATTCTGGACGTAGCCGTCTAATAACCGCCGGAGATACACCACTCTGTGATACCGGAGTTAAAGGCGTTGACCACGACTTACGAGACAGCGAGAAGCACATCTCTCTCTGCCGTAGCGGTCGAACTGAGCCTCTGAAAGACCCGGTCCTCTATCCATCTCCTCTAGGTGCAGAATAAAACGAGAGGGAGCAATCTTCTCAAATAGTTTACCCATCTCATTCAGCAGCACTATGGGCCTATATGCAGAAGGGGAGCCCAGAGGTCGACCACCCTTGAGTAACGGGTACAATCCTCCGTCCTTCCAGATCTTCGGGAACTGTCCAGTTAAAAGACATTGGTCAAACAGTTCCCGAAGATTATCGTCTAGAAACACAACCTTTTTTTAACTGGTATTTAAAATCTCAAGCATAATATTGCAGTAGTGCTAATATAGTTATGTTTTTTATAAAAAGGAATTAAATATTTTTAAACATTTTTAAAGTGTTATTCCACACTTAGGAAAGAAAAATACTTATTTAGAAAACGTATAATAATTTGAACGCAGCGGGACTCGAACCCGCGCCTCCTAGAAACCGACCAGGCGCTCTGACCACTAAACTAGCGTGAGGAATTAAATATACTTGTCTTAAACAAAGACAACAGAATAAATAGACTTTTGACATATCTAAAACTACACAGAGCAGAGCTGGTAAAACTTTTTTAATTTCAAACTTGTCATGTTGAATATTTACATACGCGTAATAAGAAAGAGGGTTACTTTAAAATTCATGAATAGAAAAAGTTTTTATTATTTACTTTATTTCATAGTACTGACTTGAATACACAATAAAAAAATCCAATTTTTTGGTAAAATTTAAACTATAGTTAGTAATTGATAAATAATTCATTATACAATATATAAAATATATTATAAAAGAATATGTCGTTATAGTACGTGCACTGATTATTATGGGTTTGAGTGGCTCAGTGTAAATTTTATGTATGAATATACTTTTTTGGTCCTTTTAGATAAATATATCTGCCTTTTAACACACAATATTCTTTAACAACTTTATTTAGGCAATCAATGAAAATAGAAACTTAAAAATTTTATCTCTACTTATTCAAAAATTTCATAACTATCATAATTATTACAATGATATATGAAAAGTATAGATCCTATCCTATCTATATGTAATCGGAGATAAGTTGTAAAAAACCCATAAGAATTTCTTAGAGGCGTGTTGGATAAGAAAGTTTGGTGTAGTACTTAGACCACTTGGATGGTATAAAATAGACAGGGGTTTGAATTCCGCTACATTCGAATTTTTATAAGTTTTCTAAAATTACAAACGAATTACAAACAAATCTTATTCGAAATAATCATTAAAATTGGTTATGGTTATTGTAAGTAAATATATGGGAAATTCATTTTTTCAGCTTCACGCCGTTTCCTATATGTAGCAGGGTACGCAGAAGGAAGCTAGTGCTAAGTCGTTCCGCCCTCCACATTCTGTTAAATTCTGGAGTCATTGTGTGTAAAGTTAAGTGGTGTAGTGGCAAAATGAGGCATTGAGTTAGTAAGTGCCTCATTTTGCTACTACACCAAGTAAATATAAAAATTAAAACCAATTCCTGGGAGAAAAATAAATGTAAAAAAGTTTTTATAAAAATATAGTGTACAGTAAAATGAAATAAAACAACCCGCATAAAATAGGGGCACGGAACCTAGTGTTAAGAGACCACGTTCTCTTCTTTCCGCAGAATTTTCAAGACATTATGTGTTGAGTAGCGGCAATTAACGCCATGCTTTACCAACCAGAGTGAGTAAGTTCAAATATTTAACAATTTATTATATAACAATATATGAATATAATTCATTTTTCCGAATGGAAATCGAACCCACAACCGTTGCGTTTGCGGCCTATCCAATATAAATGATTTAAGCATTTAGTAGAGTCCAACGTAGAGCTGCGACAAAGTGTCTATTTATAAACTCGACGGTTGCTGGTTTGATTCCCACACGGGAGAAAAAATCTAATCTTCGTTTTCTTTCTCTGATAAGAACACAAATCGCAGCGCACTTAATATCTTTTGGCTATCACCTATATAATGGAAAAAGACCCATGAGAACCAAAGACTACTTGCCGTTGTAAAATATTATTTTAAAACAGTTTTAGTTATACAATAGTTGTTAGAAAAGTATAATTTCGTAAGGTATAGTTGAATACGCTGTACAGTAAGTGGCCCCTCGGTGCCAGGCGGCTAGGTTCACTGATCACATTCTCAAACTTTGTAAATACTACTACACACTACACTGAAACTTTGTAAGCTCTGATTAAAATAATAATTAGATATGTTAATTCTTATTATTCTTATATATAATTTTATTTTAAGTATATAAGTATATAACATTATTACATTTAAGATGTAATCGAAGAATGTAACTGAAGGAAAGATCGGAAAATAAAAAGAGCCTGTCAAATATATTTTAAGAAAATATGCCGAAATCATACAATACCTATTTGTATTAAATAAATAAAAATAAATAAATCAGCTTCACGCTGTATCCCACACACAGCAGGATAGGCAGAGTGAACTTAATGTTAAGACACTCCGTTCCCCACTTTCTGCCGAATTCTGGAGGCATTGCATGTTGAGTGGCAGAACTCAACGCCGCGCTTGTCCTCGATGCCAGAGCGAAGAACTAGAAATATAAATTTAAGTAAATATTTCATCTCCTCGAGTGGGGATCGAAACCACAACTAGTCGGTTTTACAGTCACACCTCGTGCTGCTGTGTCACGACTGGCCTATTTGTAATAGTTGATGTCAAAAAAGGAAAGGATAATTAAGTCTTAACACAAAGACTTACATTTTTTTTAGTTATTTTTGATCTTCATTTACCATATTTTTTTTATTACGAAAGTTTTCTTGTAGTTAGTTGCAACCCACCCACCTTACAGGCAGGCAACGCACCTGTAGCTCCTCTGGTGTTACACGGGGTCGTGGGCGGCGGTAGTCACTTACCATCAAGTGACCCGTCCGCTCGTTTACCTTGTCTTTTCCATAAAAAAAAAATTAGTTGCAGAATACTGTCTTATTATATAATTTAATCTCATTTTGCATGTTTCTAAAGAAAAAATATTAATAATTTCAAAATTTTTAATAATATAAACTAAAGTTGTATTTTTATTTTTTATTTTATGTGTTATATATATATTAATAAATATCATATTTTACTATTAATTTTATTATTTATTTATAGTTTATGGTACAAACAAACAGAATACTATAAAAAAACATTTTAATGTCCAGGTGGTCAACATAGGAAACTATGAATAATGTGGTATTTTTTGCCCAGTACCAACCGCTTGTGGAATTGCCTAACGATGAACAGGTTAAGAGGAGGTAATACTTGTGTATTTACTGCAATTTGTTCTGTTAAGATTTTGACATGTGTGTCTTTAATAAAATCTATCGACATTGTGGGTTCAAATTCTAGTAAAGTGAAGCGTTATGTAAAAAAATAGGAAAGATTTCAAAAAACCCTTTTTAAATCATTTTGTCGACAGCTTGGTCATCCTGGTAATGAAAACAATATCGTGCATATTTATCCAATACTGATGAATGAAAGTAGATTGTCATCGAATCTGAATACGCTTTTGTAAACTAATTTGTGGGCTAAAAATCAGATTATAGGGACGAGAGTGTGGCGTTACATCATCGTGCTTCTGACCAAGAGGAATGTATAGAATGGAGAAATATCTCATTGAACTCTTCCTGTCTACCCATAACCCTAATATAAGTATGGACAAAATAGTATAATAGATTGTGAACATACACTAAAAATATATATTGGAGAAGATAAGATTATAAGAAATAGTATATTAACTTCTACATAAAATCAAATCAAATCAGCTTCACGCTGTATCCCGCACACTGCAGGGTAGGCAGAGGGAACCTAGTGTTAAGACACTGCGTTCCCCACTTTCTGCCGAAGAAGTGGACATATAAATTTAAGTAAATATTTCATCCCTCGAGTGGGGATCGAATCGAAAATAAGGTTCTCAGAAACTTTGATTTTCCATTAATATTATGTTTGCCTTAATTTTCATAAAGAACAAATTAAATTTAAATTGAAAAATTAAGAATAACATACTAAGGCCGTTCGGGCACGGTGGAATAAAGAGTCAAGTGTCCCCGGTTGACCTTCAAGAACACAGTGCCTGTGATACTAGAGGAAGGTCATATAAAAAATTTGAGGATGCCGGAAGTATGATTGAAGATGTAAATCTGCAAATGTATATTATTTATTGTTATTTGTTAATTTCGAGATTCAATTTGCATAAACAAAATGTTTATAGGATATAGTATTTTTAAAAAAATAGATGTCATAAATTAAAGCTCTCTTCTACATTACTCAGTAGGCACAGGGAACCTAATTTTAAAAGACTCCGTCCACGCCCCGCCCATTTTCTGGCAGGACATGTTGCAAAACCCAAGATTTTCTCATAATTAGAGTAGCATCTAATAGTAGCATTAATATTCATTAACTAAACGAATCTTCAGCTTTGCCTACACTACAGTATTTCATTAACAGTATTTGGACCCATAACGTATTACTTAAGCCTAAGATTAGATTAATAGGTCTAAATAACTAAACATAGCTCGACATTGACACTGTTTTGGTTCAGTGGATGTTTGTTTCAATATAATATTATTTTGCTATGATAAATTAATTAGGGGCCAGTCGTAGCGCAGGGGCACAAAGTGTAACTGTAAAATCGACTGGTTGTGGGGTCGATCCCTACTCGAGGAAATTAAGTATTTATTTATGTTTATATTTTGATTTCATCGCTCTGGTGTAGAGGCAAAACGCGGCGTTGAGTTCCGCCACTCAACACGCAATGCCTCCAGAACTCGGCGGAAAATAGGGAACGGAGTGTCTTAACACTAGGTTCCCTCTGCCTACCCTGCTGTGTGCGGGATACAGCGTGAAACTAAAAAAAAACTTAATTAGAATTAATACGAAAGGAGCACAAAGATAAGTACATACTCCTAACAGTTTTGTACGTCAAAGTTTAAAGTACTTTGTTGAAGTCGAGATAAACGCTTGCAACTAACTTCTATACTACACTATTCCTTGTTTAGAGTATTGTTAAGTTTACTAATTGCTGTTCACTTTAGGATCATAGGATTTTTTTAATGTTATTTTTTGCGTTAATTCGGCGAAAAGTGGAGAACAAAATTTGTCTTAACATTAGGTTCCCTCTGCCTACCCTGATATGCGGAATACACCGTACCTATGTAGCGTAGCGTCAGCGAAGACAAGAATAATATGTTATGACAAAAAGTATGAAAATTTAAAGGTAGAGGGTCTGAAACTCAAGTTTTTTGGAAGCTATAATACTATAAACATTTATGAACCTGAGTTCAATGTTTGGTTTAAGATATTTGTATAATATAAAGGTTGGTAGAGTACTTCGAAAGTGTTTTTGTCTTCTTATTTCTAAAATAAATAAATTAGTTTTAGAGGGAACATACTGTTAAAACACTCCGTTCCCCACTTTCTGCCGAATTCTGGAGGCATTGCGTGTTGAGTGGCAGAACTCAACGCCGCGCTTTGCCTCGATACCAGAGCCGAGAAATGGAAATATAAATGTAAATGAATATTTCAACTCCTCGAGTGGGGATCGAACCCACAACCAGTCGGTTTTACAGTCACACTTTGTGCCTTTGTTAAAAATAAGATAGCATGTATTTTTTATCGTTTTATTGTATCAGAGCCGAATGGTCGTAGCGACGTGAAAAAAAACAATATAATTTTGATTAAAAGTCGTATTTATTTAAAAAAAAACCATTTTATTTTATTTTTCTCTTAATATAAACTAAAATAACAAATATCCACTAAAATATGTATATTAATAGTCGTTTAATCGCCCTGAAAGCGTCGAGTTTCAAGTGATTTGCATTCCAGGACACTCGTTTCGCTTTGAATCGATACAATTGGCTTCAGCTCTTTTTAGCCTAATTTCGAAAGCTAGGCACTTTGCATGTACTATCTTTATAAGATTGCTTATATGATTTAGCTTCGCTTTTATTTTGTATATTTTCATTTATTTAAGGACATGTCGACGCAGTGGAGCATTCTATATTCGTAATATATTTAAAATATATTAATTGTGTTAAACAAATTACGCTTGAGCAGCAGCACAGTGTCTGATTGTAAATACGATGAATGTGAATTTAATTGAGAATGAGTGACATTAAATTTATCGTTCTATAAAAAAACAAAGCGCAGCGTTCAGTTTCACCACACTACACGCAAAGTATCGATGCTATACGCGGAATATAGCGAAATGCTATTTCTAAATAATGTTAGAAATAGCATTTCGCTATAGGGCATATACCCTCTTATATATTATTGTGAATGTTATCTTTATGTATAATGCAATTTTAAAATATGTAGATGATGGACATATTGATAATATTATAATATTATGACAAAAAATATTAAATTAGTGCTTCTTATTGGCAAAAAAAAGATATTTAGTGACGTCAGGGCTAACTACTAGTAATTTAATAAAAGCGTTCGTGTGAGAACTTAATAGCAGTGACGTCGCCGAGCGAGAGGAAACGTCTTATTTACTCACAGACGTTAAATATTAGAAAATAAATATTAAATTTCAGAAAATAAATAGTTTAATTATAATTTTTAATAATTTTTATGTTATTTGGTTCCACGCTATTGTGAAAATTTAAATTTATATTACTTTTATTTCTTCTGGGTACATTTCAATTGCCTGATCAAACTATCCTACCTGATCAAATATTTTTTTATCTTTGTATTATATTGTTTTACATGCTCTCGTAACCACTGAATGATGAACTTGTGGGCGTAGTAGGAGAGTGAATTAATTTCAACCCTCTGATAATAAAACAAACTGCAAAACTAAGAAAGTAAGAAACACCATGTCTCAGATTTCTAAACAACCTTGAAGTGCATGTAGAAAGGAATAAAAGCGTCAATTTCCAGTTTTAACTTTTTCAACAACTTAAGCGTATTGAAGTATAAAATTTTATGAACAGTAAAGATATGACAATCCGTCCGCGTCAGGTGGGACTACTAGTACGTTCGCGGGCGGCTGTGAAGGATTCTACGTGTCGTTACGTGTGGAGCTCCAGCTCTATATAATAAAATGTTTTGGATAAAATTGAATTTGTTAATTAATTTGCTATGAAAAGATTATGGCTATATGGTAATTATATATTTAAGGAAAAAATTAACTATAATATATTTTTAAGATTGTCATTTAAAATATTACCATACGGTTGGGCAGTCGTAGCGCAATGGGGTAGGCAGAACAAATTCACTTTCCGTCGAATTTTCGAGTGATAGAATTCAAGGCCACCAGTAAGGAAATAACCATATTTTTAATGTTACCATTCCTCCAATAGGTAATAGAATCCATAATGATTTAAATTAGTTAAAAATCATTATTTGATGGATGATTCACCTTGAAATGACATCAATATGCACAACTCACTATTATAAATAGTATTATTATAAAAAAAAAAAATTAAATTNTATGTATTATGTTTATGTATTAGGATTTAATATGATATGTAAGTTTATTTACACCACCCACTCTATTTTATCACAAATTTCCTAACCCAAAGGTTGTCTGGTAGAAATCGCTGATTAGCGATAAGACCGCCGTTTGTGTGTCAATTGTTTTATCTTTGTTGTTTTTTTTATACCCTTTTTGTCTCTAATAAGTAATTGTGCACAATAAAGTGTAAATAAATAAATAAATAATGATTATTTTTACAGTCAGTCACTTATATTCCGCTGCGCCACGGCGGCCTCCGATCAACAGTACCGCAGACAGTTATAATTTCAGCCTTTCATCGTATAAAATATACAAGTTTCATCATAATAAATAGTCAAGAGTAATCTTAATATTCTCTGAAACAAAACTACTTATTGTAAGTTTCCCTTAAATGTAATACTTTTGTTGTGTAAATATTTGCAAGCTGCTTGCTGCTGTTAGAACTGAGCTGAAATGCAGAGAGCGTCGCTGAGTTTATCAAAGCGTTATTAAGATGATCTCTCGCGGAAGCACAAATTTATAATTTAAATAAGAACTAATTATTAATAGTTTTAATATAACATAGATATATAATACTACATATGTATTTTTACATATAGTTTTTACATATTCTAGCTGTTATTTACGGCTTCACTCGCGTGGTAAAATGGTGATAGCTAAGAGTTATGTATTATATTAGAAACTTTCTAAGTGCCCGATGTAAATTTGACCATAGGTATACTAGGTAACATTTTTATTTATTCATTTATTTATAACATATTACATCAAAACTATTTTTCTTCGCGGTGTTAAGCCCGATTTGGCTTGTATGAAAACTGCACATCCCTAAGTACATTAAGTTAAAAAAAACATAAAAAAAAATTATAAACACAAAAATCCCCACTGCAAAAAAATAAAAAGAAAATAAACAAGCCCAATAGTTTATTAGGATTAACAGTCGGGACCTCTTTAAATTATGCGGGGTTCCTGGTAAAGATTTTATTGATTGAAGAATTACTTACAATATAATTAACTACTTACCTCAACTATTATTTATAATACACACAAAATTAATACTAATAAATATGAAATAAACATTTACATGAAATACAAAGATATTGATAACCAATGAAAAATAGAATTTAAACACAGAGCTTCCAAATCGTGTATTAACTATGTCAAACGCGATCTGACCGACCATCGAGACTCGTTACTTTATATTAAATTTATGTTATAATTTTTCGTTTGACGTTTGACTGACGGCTGAAATATAAACATTCGACATTCAACTGACATCAGGCTTTTTTTTGAAACGGTTTTTCTTAGCTTGCCCTGTTTGCTTGGGTCAAATTTACTAATTGGAATTTTACCCCTTTCCTGACACTAGATCGATCTGATATTTGGTACCCATTCTTAATATTGATGACAATACAATAAAATAAAAAAAATATGCCTGTAAATCCAAAATGGCCGCCGATACAAAATGGCGGATTACATATTATTACTTCACAACAACCTCTTTATGGGTATCAAATGAAAGGGCTTTATTGGTAGAATAGAGCTCACTATAAAAAAAATAAATTCAAGATGGCCGCCGCGATAAAATGGCGGATTACATATTTTACACAACTACCTCAATATAGGTGTCTAATGAAAGGGCTTGATTAGTAGAAAAGAGCTCATTCTGAAAAATAGAATAGTTTTGACAGTGTAGGTAGGTAGGTATATTTACTTTTATAACTTAGAGAGGACAAGCTTACGTAGCTCTGAGTTGAGTAAAGTCTTTGGAAGGATTGTGTATAGAAGAATTAGATTGCAACAAATTGTCACGAAATAAACCATGTAATAGTGAGGCATTACACGAACTCGGTAGAATGAGAAGTATCATCTAGCAATAAACCTAAAAACTTGAAAATAAATTAAATAAAAAATATTTTTATGTTAAACGGTTTATTACAATAAAAATAATGTAGGTAATGTACTAAAAGCTAAAAAATTATTCGGTAAGTCCTAGGACATTGCGTATCTAGAGTTAATATATGATAGTTTCACTCGCCCAACGATTTTATTATTTGTCTGATCAATACCCCAGATTGATGAGGAGATTGGTGCGATCTGGTAGCTAGGACTTACCGAATTATTTTTTAGCTTTTAGTACATTACCTACATTATTTTTATTGTAATAAAACCGTTTAACATAAAAATATTTTTTATTTAATTTTTTTATTCCAAATTGTAATATATATGTATATATAATATGTATTTATCTTATATATTTTTGATTAATTATGTAAATTTTCTATTTTATTTACCGCCCACTTTTATGCTACTCCAACATCCACAAGTTGCTTTAAGCGATAAGGTCGCCTTGTTGTACTTTATTAAATATTTTTTAAAGTTTGTATGTTGTTTTGTTTTTTTTAAATGTGCAATAAAGTGTATTTATTATTATTATTATTAATACACTATAATTGAGGCCAGTCGTGGTGCAGTGGCACGAAGTGTGACTGTAAAACCGACTGGTTGTGGGTTCGATCCCCACTCGACGAGGAGATGAAATATTTACTTAAATTTATATTTCAATTTCTTCGCTCTGGTGTCGAGGTTAAGCGCGGCGTTGAGTTCTGCCACTCAACACGCAATGCCTCCAGAATTCGGCAGAAAGTGGGGAACGGAGTGTCTTAACACTAAGTTTCCTCTGCCTACCCTGCTGTGTGCGGGATACAGCGTGAAGCTGATTTGATTTAATTTTATTCACTATAATCCGAGTAATCGACAACATATCCAATATGTTGTCGATTGAAAACCCTTAATTTAATATAATACTTACTTCAATTCCAGTGAACCTGAGTTTATCGTTGTGAAGGGACGAATGACAAATATTCGACAGGAAAGTAGGTAGAACAGTTTATATGGAAAATTTAAATTGTTTCATTATCTTACCCAACATTTTTCCATATTTACGTTCATACCTTTTAAGCCATCCCTGTACTACGACAAATGTTTCAAAACTAAAACCATTAAAACTGGCTTAGCTGTTCTCGAGTTTTAGCGAGNTATATATATATATATATATATATAGATTTTTTTAAATTTATTTCCTCGAGTATGAATTGAACCCACAACCTGTGGGTTCACCCACGTTTACAGGCACTCGCTTGTAGAACTCTTATATTTATAGTCACAGATCACGCTAGGTGATGTATTTACAAGCACACTACTAGTTTACTATTTTTATAGCACTTAAAATAATTATCCAGATACACACGTCGTCACCCTCTGATAAAAAATATAATATACATGAAGATATGAAAGCGTCAGCGCTCCTTTTACAGAAACAGCATAAATATTTTAAACCCATACCTAAAGAAATGAATCAAGACCTTACCTTGATTTAATATGAATAAGATACCTTAACAGTTTAGACGTAGGTTTTTTTTTCATTTCACGATGTTTATCCATACCTGTATTTCGTCTGACGCAGTTACGCATAGATACCATTAACGTAAACACCTACTACTACAAAAATACTACTAAAGGTTAAACAACTTTGAACTTTGCCGAACTCGATTTCGAAATGAGGCATATGCAGCGGTTTCCCTTTGATAGGCTTATGTCTGCGTGCGTCGTTCTTCACAAATTCCGTTTTATAATTATAATATGCTTTTATAGACTGTTAAAACTGTAGTTTCATTTAAAGTGGTGCTGACAAAAACACTCTGTATAATAAAAAAACATTTTTTTAAATATTATTACATCTAATTCCAAAGTCCATTCAGTTACATCGAGACAAAGTTGAGTAAAGAAATGAAAATATCTGATCATAATAACGCAATCGAGTCACGTGGACTCAGATCTATAAGAAACGCGACGCGGCAACCGTAATTTCAAGATTTTTTTTATTTAATTTTATATTTTAGAATACTTTTTTTATTTATAATTGCAAATTGTATTACTCGTACCAAAAAAAAATTTTTCAGGCTTGTTTGGTTTTTTTTTTTTCAATTTATTACCATTTAAAAATTAATAAAAGAACAACAATACATATAACATCTAAAAAACCAAAAAGGTTTATAATGATGTTAAAAAAGTGATCTTAAATTACACAATTCTAATTTGCAATAAAGCTAAATAATAAATAAGATTTCACAGTAAATTTATAAAAAAGAGTAGGGAGGCAATTTTACTGAGCATATCCGGTAAGAAATACTAGCCTTGTAAGGATTTGCTCAGAAAAAATTCGGAGCATTTTATATTTATGAAGTCATATAATGGTCAAAACATTTTGAAATAGAATTTCATTGAGTTTTAAAACGTTTATGTAAAATATATTTCAGATGTGACCATTACATCAGTGGAGGCCAGTCGTGGCGCAGCGGCACGAAGTGTGACTGTAAAACCGACTGGTTGTGGGTTCGGTCTCCACTCGAGGAGATGAAATATTTACTCAAATGTATTTTTCCATTTCTTCGCTCTGGTGTCGAGGCTAAGCGCGGCGTTGAGTTCTGCTCAACACGCAATGTCTCCAGGATTCGGCAAAAAGTGGGTAACGGAGTGTCTTAACACTAGGTTCCCTCTGCCTACCCTTCTGTGTACAGGATACAGAGTGAAGCTGATTTAATTTAATTTTTATGTGAACATTACTATAGTGGAGATCGAACCTACAATCATCGCGCGTACCACACACCACGTATCATCACACACACCAACCGACCAACAATGGTGTCATTATCAGAAACTTTAGGAAGTCTCATAAATAAACATGCCAACAACCGAGTTGTATCGCGTCTGGGAGCTTTTCATAAAGTCAATTTATTGCTAGCGTGTCGTCCATCATTTGAAATTTTGTGTCTCTACACAATACATCAGTGTCGTTAGAGTTCTAATTTCTTGATACGCAAAGTATTTTTGTTGTAAAGTATTTTTTTATTATTATCTCTCTCTATGTATAGAAAAATTGTTTCGCGCTTTTTCAAGCACAGCACAGTAGACAGAGGGAGCCTAGAATTAAGACACTACATTTCTCATTTTCTATCCAAGTTTCGAGATATTGCGTGTTTAATAGTGGAACTGCGCTGCGTTTTGTCTACCAGAGCAAGAAAATAATGGTAAATTAAATATGTGATTGGACTCTCAAACATCGCGATTTATAACCTGATGCTGTCTTATGTCATAACTTAAAAACTTAACTTAACTTAACTTAGCTTCACGCTTTATCCCTTGCGGGGTAGTCAGAGAGAACGGAGCGCCAAACGCTACGGTCTCTACATACCTCTTTCGCCTCGTCCACTGTCATCAACCTCTTCATACATGCCCTTCGGGGGGTCCTCATGCTTTTTACGTGACCTTCCTCCAGTATCTTTGATACTGTGTTTTCGAAGGTCAACCGAGGTCTCCCCCTACCTTTCTTACCGCTCACTTTTCCATCATAAATCTTTTTTGCCATTCTTTCATCACTCATTCGTTCGACGTGCCCAAACCAGCTGAGCACGTTCTTCTTCATTCTCACTGTGACATCCTCGCTAGTACCTGCCATTCTGTGTACCTCTTCATTGCGGATTCGATCAGCTAAGCTGACTCCGCATATCCTACGAAGAGATCGCATCTCCACAGCATTCATCTTTCTTTCATTCTTCTTCTGTAATACCCACGTTTCGCTGCCGTATAACAGAGTCGGTACCAAAACTG
>JAAIXJ010001755.1:178433-191195 GCA_013403705.1 Heliconius hermathena | reverse complement strand
TTAATATTCAAAGAAATATTTTGAATAGGTTCTTCAGTCCGTTCGTTCGTTTATGTTATTAATATTTTTTTAAGAAACGTATAAAAAAATAACTTTTGGGAGCAAAAACGTGCTTTCTACGTATATTCTGTATATCAATTATATATTTAACTAATAATATATGTTACTAATTTAAAAACTGTACAGGAGCTAATATAAGTTATTTTACAAATAATATTGTGAGTACTTATCCAAATCAATTAATTAATAATTAAGGCTGTTTGTAATATTTATATTTCTTAAATGAATAATCATGTAATTCAAGCGGGCAAAGCCGCGAGCAGGCCGCTAGTAATAAATATTTATCGAGATTCAGTTTCTAGATTTCAAGTTACTGTCAAGTTCCAAAAGCGATGACTACAAATTATTAGAAACATATCGAAGCTTGTATATTGGAATATACTTGATTACAATCTTTTCTTATTTTCCGGGATCCCCACGAAATAACTGATTCTTGTTAACTGAATAGTTACTTCTTATTTCTGCTAGTGATATAAATTTTGAAAAATAATTTATACTAACAATAAAAAGCTCTAGAATTTGTTTTATTGAACGCGCCTACCTCAAGAACTGCATTCTAATTTAATAAATTCTCCAGTTATATCAAATATTTTAAAAATCGTAGGTAAAATTGTATTTTATAACCAATAAGGATTTTTTTGTCTGCAATATTAAACAAAAAGAAAGAAACTAAAAAATTTCAACGTCTAGTTTCTTTAATTAAGTTCGCAGGAAAGTTGTTGATTGCGTTCCTGAACCATCAGTTTTTAAAATTTTAGAAGTGGTATACTTTGCTTACAAGGTAGTTATTTAAAAAGTTTGTCTTTTTACTTGGTTTATAATGTTTTTCTATTGAAAGCAGAGTTTTATTTAAATCACGTTGGTCTTACAAAAATGAGAACTATTAATATTACATTTAATATTACTATTACATTTTTTGCCTCTAGTCGGAGATTAACTAGATTTGAACACTACGCTTACACTGTATGTAAAAGGTTAAATGACGTCACGATATTCCTCTTTTTACAAAAGAACTATCCGCCCATTCGCGGCTTCGCCCGCATGCCACCTATAAATCTTTTATTATGCTGCACTTTTTCTTTTTTATTATGGAAAAGGACAAGGCAAACGAGCTTTCGGGTCACCTGATGATACCCTCCCACTATCTGTGCAACACCAGAGGAGTTACAGATGCGTTGCCGGCCTTTAAAGTGGAGATAGACGCGCTTTTTGAAGGTACCCATGTCATATCGACCTGAACACTGCTGCAGGTAGGCCATTCCACAGTTCTGTAGCGCGTGGAAGGAAGTTCCTACGAAACCGCACATTACTGGAGTGCCATGTATCCAGGTAGTGTGGATGATATTTTAGCTTGTGGCGTACTGTGCAGTTAGTAACAGGTCAAATATTTCTTCAGAATTCTTCCCATGATAAATGCGATTGAGAACACACAGCGAAGAGACCTCTCTACGCAAAGCCAATGTATCAAGCTTTTCACAGATCATTGGGTCCCCAATGATTCGAACGGCTTTACGTTGTATGCGATCAAATGGTTCAAGCTGAACAGAGTACTTACCAACAGATTGATACATTCGATCGTCAATAATTCATTTTCATAAGTCTAAGAGAGGATGTCATCGGCGGCAAGGGTGCCCCCGCGAGTCGAACTTAGGCTAGGCCGTAAACAGACCGTTGAATTATTTTAATTTTACATCTTCTCAAAAATATATTATACGTCCAAATTATATGTTGCAAAGTGTTTATATTGACCTTAATGATGGAATAACTTCACTCGTAAAATAGAGTAGAATATTTATAAAATAAAGTAGAATATTTTTGATTATTTGACATATATTTAATTATTTTTGCAGCGCACGCGCTTAAAGGCATTCGATAGCGTTCATAATAATTATTATTTTGGTTATTTAAGGCTACTTGAGAAATACACCGTAATGTTATATAACTTAAAGCACTCCTGAAGAATGTAGCTTTTATACAAAACGAAAGAAAAGAAATTCAACCAGTAGATCTTAGCGGAAGAAACAAACAAACTTTTCCGCTTTATTATATTAGTATAGAAAAACCGTACAAGAAACTCTGCCGCAGCCGTCGTAATTTTCATATTTCTCATTAAGGTATAGAATTTCTTTAATAATACACCGCTACGGTAATCTTGTAACACTATAACACGTAATGACACGTATGTACTACGTACTAGGAAATGCTTAGAAATTTATTTTTAGAGTTTCGCACTTCAACACAAAACAAAATCCTTTGTTCACTTTCGAACTTACATCACTTTGTTGTCCGTCTGTCAAAACCATTTTCAATGCATTGTGTACTATTTGTAGGAATTACATACAGCGTCTTCGACTAGGTACCGGAGCGATAAAATGAAAATGACTCATTCTTCCGAATAGGAATCTAACCACAACTGTCGCTTACAGTCAGACACCGCGCTGTTGGGTCACGACGGCACTTGTCTTTATTGCACAAATTATGATAAATATATGAAGATCAAAGAAAAATTACAGTTAGATATATAAAACTTACAAAACAGCAATTCAGCTATAATTTAAGATATAAACGGTCAAACTATAAAGTAATTACAAGTCCCAGTAAACCAGCGGCTCCAACAATAAACGACGCTCGAGCTGAGTTAAGATTAACCAATCCAATTTCCTCAAACTTACACAATGTAATGTTGAGATGCTATCTCGGAGATCCAAAATATCTGTTTTCGTACGACAGACTAATGAGAATTTCTTTTGCCTCACTGTGAGAGGTTATTCCCACAAAATTGCTTTTGAATTTTATTTAAAAAAAAAATACTTTCACGGTATACGCAAAGGGAACTGATATTTTAAGACTTGAGTGACGAAATTTAACACCGCGCTTCGCCTTATTCGGTTAGACGATTCTTTCTCTAGATTTAATTATTGGGTGTAGATTCTGATTGGGTGTGATTTAATTATTGGGTGTAGAAATGGTAAACAGGCTCATTTTATGTTTATCTAAGTGTAAGATTTATTTTTTGAGGCCGGCCGTGGCGCAGCGGCACGAGGTGTGACTGCAAAACCGACTGGTTGTGGGTTCGATCCCCACTCGAGGAGATGAAATATTTACTTAAATTTATATTTCCATTTCTTCGCTCTGGTGTCGAGGTTAAGCGCGGCGTTGAGTTCTGCCACTCAACACGCAATGCCTCCAGAATTCGGCAGAAAGTGGGGAACGGAGTGTCTTAACACTAGGTTCCCTCTGCCTACCCTGCTGTGTGCGGGATACAGCGTGAAGCTAATTTTTTTTTTTTTTTTTAAGATTTATTTTTATTTACGTGTCTTTTTAAATTACTGTTGTTTTGAGACAGGAGTAATATATCATGGAAGTTCTGTGTCTAACTACGAAAACAGTTCACTAGTTATCAATATTCTTTATGAATTTTGAATAAATCAAATATACTTATCATTTTAATATATCAAAAAGTAACATAAAATACATCGCGTTTTTTACGTTCTATTTTCCAGTTGGTTCGAATTGTAAGGTCTGCAATTTTATCAGGTTACATCAGGTGGTCTGAATCAACTGAACTCGCAATTTCGTATTAAGTTTTATATTTTTTTTACGACTTGACCATTCATCGTAATAATAAATATTAAATTCCAGTAAGTGGAAATCGATCCCACAACCGGCGCGCTCAAATATTTCTTCAATATATTTTTTATTGTTGTTATATATTATATTTATCTTATTATGCTATATTTTATTCTGGTGACTAAATGATAAGATACAAGCTTGGGTAAGTTGTTCATTTGTTTAATGGATTGTCCATTCTATAAAACAATACCTTGTGTAAAACAATATAACGATATAATAAAAAAATCTTTCATGAAATTCACGCTGTATCCCGCACACAGGCATTTCATATTGAGCGGCGGAGTTCAACTCCACGCTTTGCCTTGTTACCAAAGCGAAGAAATCAAAATATTAATTTAAATAAATATTTCATCTCCTTGAGTGGAGATCGAAGCCACAACCAGTCGATTTTACAGTCACATTTTGTGCCCCTGCGCCACGACTAGCCTCTATTATAATATTGTTAATAGAAACTTATAAAGATATTGTCTTTAACTAGCCTTTGTCTGTGGCTTCGCTTCGTGATCAAATTTAAATAACCAAAAGTTACATATGTCACATAGCACATAAATTTCAAAATACTGTACTGTATTTGTCTTGTCTTATCTGTCTTGCAAGTTCGTACAAAACGTAGAAATCCGTTTTCTTTCCTTATGGAACACAACAAAGGATCCTACATATTAAATTTCAGCATTCTATACCGCGTTCTATGCATTATATATGAGTCACTCAATAACAGGAGAGTTTTTTTAGATCCATGCTATATCCTGCATAAAACAGAGTAGGCAAAGGTAACCTGCGAACCTAGTGTAAATAAATTCCGTTCCCATTAAAACACTTTCGTTCCTCACTTTACTCGGAACTCTCAATGCCGCACTTCGTTACCAGAACGTGGAAATAAAAATAATAAATATTTAAATGAGGTCGGTCGGTCACGTTTATAGTCGCATCCCTATGCCGCTGAGCTACAACTAGCCTCAAGAGTTTTTTTATAGACACAAAATCATCACAATCTCATCATATGGGTTTTGGTGGACAGAAATACGAATATTTAATAGAAAATTAAAGAGGAAGTGATTTGACACTATTATAATGTCTTCACATGAACATCACATTTAGACGTTCCTTTTCAGTTTAAATCCATCATATTACCCATCTTAGGGAACTGTACAAGTTTCGCCAAAATACTAAGTAGTTCTTAAGATAGGAGCTTCCACGCATTTTTTCTCAATTGATAGGAATTAAAAAAAATGGAAAATACATCTTACTTTTTTAAAATTACTTTTTCCTCTGTATGTCGTATCGTAACGTTAGGCATGTGAATGCGAAACAAAAATGAGAACAGTTTACACTTCATCTAACATACTCGTATGTATATCTTTGTCCATCGATCTCGCCGGTATTTTTATTCGATCATAAATCGACTCTAAGCTCGTATATATCCGTCGATAGGCGCATCCCTCTTCTACAAAACCGTATAGGCTTTACAACTTTTCACCACTAGTTTATGAGTTTACCCAAAACTTAGAAATTTATGACCTATGAGTTAAAATTAAAGCCAAAATACTAACTTTAAAGTGATAAAGATCAACTTGTGAATTAAATTTTGGTTAGTATTATGTGGGCTAGAAGTCTAACCAACCGAGAGACAGAGAGACATTGTCGACATTTTCGAGACATGTCTTTGTAAGACATAAATTAATACTTAAAAAACAAAATAGTCTGATTCACGCTGTATCTCGCATGCAGCAAAGTAGGCAAAGGAAACCGAAGAAATAAAGTATTAAGAAATAATAAAACATTCCCCCAATTATAGTCACACCATGTGCGCCTCTGCACTACGACGGTTTCCGTGAATATTCTAATATTTTCTTACATTTTATTATTATATTCTACTCTAGAAAAGTTTTCATATAAAAAGGCATAGTACTAAACTAGCTTTTACAACAACTTATTCACAAAAACTACTTATTTATATTATGCATATTATATACTGGAATGAATTATTTATTAATGCTGATAGGATAACATCGATAGGCCAAAAGAAATATGTTCGCGTTGTGATTTATAAGGGAGGCTCTAGATCGGACGAAATTCTGTAATTCTAATCTATTAATTACTAAGTAAGCTTGTGATTGATTTTGTTTTATTTATAGATGCTAGTAATTTTTCATACTAATGTGAAATGTTATATAATACTTTACTGTAGTTTTTATAGCATTGATAGAAAAAAATACTTCACCGCTTTCACACAATTGAAATTTAATTGCTGAAATAAATATTTATATATTAAGCAATGTACTTAAATACAAATAAGTTTTAAAATATACATTTGTATATATTTTTCAGCCTCGATACAAGGACACATAATATTAGAAAATATTACAAAATAAGTTTAAATAATAATAATTAAATATCGCAAAAAGATACAGAGATACAATACATGAGTCGCGTTATGTGTTCTAGAAATTGGATTGGTATTAGACGCGATCCAAAATGTATTTAAAAAAGTAAACGCACGCTATATGCCTAGCGGGGTAGTCAGAGAGGACGGAGCTGTGATCTGCGCATATCTCTTTTTCCTTGTCCACTGTCATCGACCTCTTCATACATGCCTTCCTCCACTATTCTTGGTAATGTGTTTTCGAAGGTAAACCGATGTCTCCCCCTAAGTCTTTTCTCGTTCATTCGACGTGCCCAAACCAGCTGAGCACGTTCCTCTTTATTCTCACCGTAACATCCTCGCTAATACCTGCTATTCTGTGTATCTCTTCATTGCGGATACAATCAACTAAGCTGACTTCACTTATCCTACGAAATGTACGCATCTACAAAGCATTCATATTTCTTTCATTCTTCTTCTGTAATACCCACGTTTCGCTGCCGTATAACAGCGTCGGTACCAACACTGCATTGTGTACAACCAAACGTGCAGCTGTGCTAACGTTTCGGCGTCACATCAATACTCCTAAGACACCGATTTCATTGTTACCGGCAGCAATACGCCTTTCCGCATCCATCTCGTATCTTTCTTCTTCATCTCTACTGATGAACATACTTCCCAAATATAAATATTATTATAATAATTCATTCACTTGTTCTAATATCTTACCATTTACAGTGATTTTGCATTCCGAGCTTTCATCTTTTCTTTGAAATAACAGAATCTTTGTATTTGTTAATACAATTATGGCAAGACAAATCCATATATCTTCGGTTTTACTTATATCTGCAACTTATAGTTTTCTATTTTCTGGATCCATCATCAGATCTGTAATGGTCTCGTATTTTTATTTAATACCTGGTCTGCAGTAAATTTTTAATTTATTTTAACAAAATTCTCTATATTTTAGTAAAGAATTAAAATTACTAGTATCAAGGGTCATTTAGTAGTTGCACCGGGCGGCTGGCGAGTGGCGTCACGGCCCACTGACGGGCCGACAGCGCTGAAAATTTTAACGAGCCGCTCTTGACCGCATGTTACATCAACTCTGTTTTATGAACCGGAAACAATTTACAAGGAAACAAACTGTGTACTATTGAGAATTGTAACAACCCTGTAATTCATTATAAATTATATATTTCGCTATCATGATAGGAAAAAAGGAAGAATATGTAAAATACTTTACATAAATTTAAATCGCGTTTAATATACTTTATATCTTGCGTTTTTTATTGTATTTGAAATGAATATAAAAAGCTTTTAAATCCTACAGCAGAGTACTGATTAACATTTGTAAAAAAAATGTTGAAATTGAAATTTGTTTAGATATTATTTAGCCTTATGCTTTGAATAAATAAAATCAGCTTCACCTGTGTCCCGCACACAGCAGGGTAGGCAGAACATTGTGTTAAGACACTCCATTCCCTACTTTCCGCCGAAATAATGGAAGCGCAATGTCTCCAGATTTTTCGGAAAGTTAGTTGTGTGGCGGAAAGTGTGTTGAGTGGTGGAAGTCAACGCTGCGCTTTGCCTCCACACTAGAGTGAAGAAATGAAAATATAAATTTAAATAAATATTTTTTGACGCCAGACGTAGCGCAGCGGCACGAAGTGTGACTGTAAAACCGCCTGGTTGTGGGTTCGATCCCCACTCGAGGAGATGAAATATTTACTTAAATTTATATTTCCATTTCTTCGCTCTGGTGTCGAGGCTAAGCGCGGCGTTGAGTTCTGTCACTCAACACGCAGCGCCTCCAGAATTCGGCAGAAAGTGGGGAACAGGGAGTATCTTAACACTAGGTTCCCTCTGCCTACCCTGCTGTGTGCGGGATACAGCGTGAAGCTGATTTATTTATTTAAATATTTTATGTCCTCGAGTGGGGATCGAACCCACAACCAGTCAATTTTGCAGTCACACTGCCTCTGCGCCAGAACTGGCCTCGCCTATGCTTAGAGTAAATATTTAAATATTTTAAAACGGTGAAAAAAAAAATTGGTATAGCAAACAAAGAGTACAGACGAAGGGATATGTCTGTAGACCGTTCAGATTTTAAATAATCATATATTGCATATAATAATAATAATATTATAATTGTTTTATGGTGCCATATATTTGATATACTTAGCCTCATAAAGATTTCAAATTAAATGGGAAAAAGAAAATAATTTTAATACCTATATATCTACGAGAATTAGATTCGATTTCATAAAAATCGTAAATAAAATTCTTCGTGATAGGGGAAATCAAGATATTTTATTTAATTTTATTTATATTTCTATAACATAAATTTATATAAATTATAAATTACGCAACCACCACGCATTATATCTTATTGCATTACTTCAAAAAAGACCAACTTGCCCTAATCACTTTGCGTGGTAATCGCAATAATGATTTAATTGCCCTATACTTTATATAAGTAATATAATATACTAATAGTATAATATATTCCACCCAATTAATTGAAGTTCGAAAGCACATCGTGGTATTAATAAGCTATTGAATTACTGACTCATATTTTATATCGTAATGACAACAATTTTGAAAGCTCAAATGAAGGCAATTAACAGATAAGCTCCAAATTGAAGAGAATAATTTCCGAATTATGAACGCATGGTTATTTTATAATATATGACCACGTTATAATTTCCATTTATTTATAAATATTACTTATAAAATTTTAATAATTTAATATTAATTAACTTATAAGGTATCCATTTTATGACAGTCGAGAAATTCGCGTCGGTATTTATACAAGCTTCTATTTTATAATTGTTTTAAACACATTGCGTTTACGTAACGTACGTACGGGCATAACCCAACGCCACAATTTTTCCGTTAAAAATTTCAACCTCATATTCCTTTCAGTCGTGTTGGTCTACGGAACGCAACTAGCGAAATGCAGGAAAACGGTGAAAGCTTTCGAAACTACGTTTGCCTCTATTTTAAGAAGATTTGCATTCAACAATCGATTCGACGTTTTCGAAAGCTATTAAGTTCGAACAAAAATTGTTAGAACCGCGTTCATTGGAGGCGAATAAACTGTATCGAAATGTCGAAGCTACATATTCAGATATAAAAGAGATATTATGTGTTATTTTTAAAAAATATTTCACTCTATTACGGTATAGTTTGTTAGCTCGCCGAATAAATGCCGAACAACAATTTGTTGAACACTGGCACTTTACTGGTGCAATGTGATTTAAATAGTTTTAAAGTGAAATAATAGTCACAAATTATTTAACACGTAATACTTTATTAATGTTGACTGTTCGACGCTCGATACAAAAGTGAGTTTTATATTCATACCGGCGGCAACATCACTTGTCATGCCAATCATACTTTTATGTAGGTAGTTGGTAAATAATATAAAATAAAGTACCCTAATGAACATATAATAAACAAATAAGTAATAAATAGCTATCAAGTTGGAATATTACTAACTGTATATGATGGTTTTATGTACAAAGCTTGCTATTATATGATAAAAAGTATATTTCATATATAATTCGAGGTAGATAAGACCTTATTGAGAATACCCTATACAGAATTCTGGAGGTGTTGCGTGTTGAATAGCAGAAACGTCAACACCACGCAATGCCTCGTTACCAGAGCGAGCAAGATTAACTATTTCTTTTCCTCGAGCGGGAATCGAACCCACATCGTGTCGCGTTTTTAGTCACACGCTTGTGCCACTGCACCACTGCCACTGTCTCATCATTTATCAATTTTGACTATTTTTACGTATATATTATGATGTCATGCGACATAATGGCACATGACATAATGGTGATGTTTATATATTTATAAACATCATTATCATGTCAGCCTTTGGACATCCACTGTTTGACATAGGCCTCCCCCAATAATCTCCTCCCGATCGGTCCTGCGCTGCCTGTATCTAACGGTTTCACTTGGTGGAGAGCCTGCCCACCAAGCGTCGTCCAGTTCGCGGCCGCCACCCGAGAACCTTTCCAGCGGTGTCGACGTAAATAAGTGTAGTAATGATTTAATAAGATATGTGATAAGCACTTTGAACTTACGTCGCGACCTCTCAGGTCCGACGTCGGAACTGACGTTTTTTTTGTTTAAGTTACGGGTAAAATGAAGTGCGTCTCTTTAGAAATTGAATTGCATCATCAGGAAGTAATCGCGGCTTAGGTACTCATAAGTTATATAGTAAAATAAGTAATTTAAGACTACTAGTAGAAAAAACCGGACAAGTGCGATTTGCACTCGCGCATAAATGGTTTCGCAACATTATCTATAAAAATATTCGAGAAAAATAAATTGAGAGTAATATGTTCAATCATGAGTTCCACCAGCCAAAATGCAATCTCTCAAAAAATTGTAAACTAGGTTACTTCACTTTCCCTACTATGTAGGAAAAAGCCTCAATATTACATAAGAACATAAAATGAGCATAAATTAATAAACATAATTCCACATAGATCATATTTCATAAAAATATTCACATATACCTATTCTACAGTGACAATGAATAGAAATTGAAACTGCAAAAAGTTCGTTACGTATTCGTAAAATTTAAAACTACGCTCCTACAGCAGAGTGGCGCAGTGGAAGCGTGCTGGGCCCATAACCCAGAGGTCCGTGGATCGAAACCACGCTCTGCTATGATGTTTATTTTTATGTTTTACGTATTCAAATGCATTTGGGATAAAAAAATTATTTATATTATAATTGTATTTTTGTAATATACATATAATTTCTACTATTTCAATATTTTTACTATAATATAATTTACAAATTGAGATTTGTTTTTTTCATTTGATGCATATCATTGGGTTCGACGACTGAAAACGCAATGCTTCGGGCGGAATGCGAAGAATGGAGTGTCTCAACACTAGATTTTCTGTACCAACCCAGCTATAAACAGAATAAAGCGTAACGCTAAATAAATAAAAAACCGGACAAGCGCGAGGCGGGCTCGCGCACCTAGAGTTGATACCAAATTTTGCCCGCTTTTTAAGGCTATTATTATTTTTTTTGGATTTATTTATAAATGTATAGTCTTTAGATTTTTGCCCGAAGAACTAAACTACTTGTAGATGCTAGCTGCCAAATTTCATAATACTAAGTCAACGGGAAGCACCCTATGAATTTTACTTCCCTTGATAGTGTCGAAACACGCGTTTTTTTACGATATAAACGGCCATATCTTTTTTTAAGTAAATGTAGAAATACGTTTTTTTTTTCAGGAAATTATGGGGCCGTATATTTGAGTTTATAGTTTAAATTTCAACTCGATATCTCTAAGCGTTCCTGAGATAAGGGCTCTTGAAACACAGATAGACTGATGGGCAACAAATTGATCGAGGGTTCTTTTTTCCTTAAAGGTATGGCACCCTAAAATCTTTTTTTTTGATATATGGCAAGTTAACATGCCCAAGGCAAAATTTAATACGCCAAAATAAAGACTTACTATTGATAAATAACAACAACAGAATCTCAATGTGCAAAACGATTCGAACAATCGTTTTGCTAACAATTTATTCACGTCGCTTCCCGAAGCTCGTCAAATATTTATAACTATTCCAGCTTTTTACGTTTTACCTTTCCCTTGCCTCGTATAGACATGATTATTGACATATTTAACATGAGGTGACACGTTGACACTTTATTGGGACGGCTTAGGTCTCAATATTGAGAGAAAATCAGAGAAGGTAACGAAGCTTGGTCGTTTTATTTGTTAAGTGTAACATGGTACTGTTTTCGTTGATTTTATCGTTATTTTCATATTTTTTGTGAAAATAAATAAAAAAATAAATAAATCAGATTCACGCTGTATCCCGCACACAGCAGGGTAGGCAGGGGGAACCTAGTGTTAAGACACTCCGTTCCCCACTTTCTGCCTGGAGGCATTGTGTGTTGAGTGGCAGAACTCAACGCCGCGCTTAACCTCGACACCAGAGCGAAGAAATGGAAATATACATTTAAGTAAATATTTCATCTCCTCGAGTGGGGATCGAACCCACAACCAGTCGGTTTTACAGTCACACCTCGTGCCGCTGCGCCACGACTGGCCTCTATCTAGTTACCAGAGAGACAATATAAAAATATTTAATTTCTCCGAATGGGAATTGAACCTACAATTACCGTGTTCACACTGGCACGCTGTGCAGTTACGCTACAACGTCTCAAATAAAATATAATCTTATCATATTAAGCCTTTTTTTCTTGTAGTTATATCCAAATTGCAATCAATCTCCAAATACAAGGAAATCTTAAGATAAGTCACTTTATCCTTTCATTTGTTAACATATGTATATACAAACTTTAAAATATAACAATAATCAAATAACGATACCAAACATTCAGCTCCTTTTTTCATTTTAATTGGTAAATGTGTACGACGTCTGTCACGTGACGGCTGTGACGACGACGTGACAACAGTTTAAAACGGGACGCGCTAAAGGAGTCGGTTATTTGCTGTAATAAAACTAATAACACGCTAAACGCTAGCGTTATTTATTATTTACGATAAACCGTTTGGATTGATGTCTGAAATTTGTTGTGAATGTACAGGTTTTATATTATAAGAAACAAATATCATTAATAAGTATCATATGTCAATATCAGCTTCACGCTGTATCCCGCACACACCAGGGTAGGCAGAGGGAACTTAG
>JAAIXJ010001755.1:88417-177697 GCA_013403705.1 Heliconius hermathena | reverse complement strand
TTATCTCTATATATAATAAGACAGTAAAAATATTTTGTCTGTACATTTAGTAATTTTGACTGAAATGGATAGAGGGACACTTAAAAAGAATAATAGAAAGCAAAAAGATTTTTTAGAATTTCTTGTCTGTCTGTCTATCTGTCGATATTTTTGTCCACATTTTTCTCTGAAAGTACTGAACCGATTTACTTGAAAATTCACCAATTGCTTTGTTTTAACTCAACTTAAATAGTTTATTATAAATAGTCATCGAAATCGGTTCATTAAAAAAAAGTTATCGTCATTTGAAAGAAGTCGTAATTAATTCAACACAGAGATTAAGAACGATCTTGAAAGAAATATCAAGTAAATACAAAGATTTTTTGGTTGGTTCGTTCATATAATATGTATAACTAATTTAAAAACTGTACAGGAGTTAATATGCAATTATTACAATTATTTTACAACGAATATTATGAATCCTTCAAATCAATAATTTAACATTTAAGGCTGTTTCTGAATGAGTAAATTAAATTATTCACTGACATCAGCACATTTAACAGAGTATATTATATAGGTAAAAAGAACATAAAGTTACAAAAATATATACGTGTAATAAATAATTAGCTTTATGTATATTTTATAAATATCAAATATCAACAATGGTCGTATTTTTTTATTTAAAACAATCAAAAATTCTTTGACGATAATGTCGTAAAAAAATCATATTAGAAGTCATTATAGTTGTCAATTAATTCTTTAATAATTTTTAATTCTTATTAAATCAATAATCATGTATTTTAAGCGGGCGAAGCCGTGGGCGAGCCGCTAGTACAAAATATTTCATTAAGACCCAGTAAAAAACATGTTTATTGTCGAAGAGAGGTCGATGTACTGTTAGGTATTAAGGAAAAATGGACTATATTATTATTGCTATAATATTCAGAATTCTTTAAATAAGCATAACCAATCTATCATAGAGTTGGTTGATTAGAAAAGTTCGACTTAGAAAGGATACTGCTTTTTTCGTACCGAACTAATTTAGCGTCTAAATATGGATAAAGAAATTTCATTTAAAGAATATTATGGGCTTTTTTTTATTTATTGAGCTTAATACTAGTTATCACTCGCAATTTTGTTTATCGTATAATGGAAAATTCAATTCTTTTTTCGTTATTGGTGCTTCTCTATACTCTAACCCAAAATGCGAAATTTCAACTACCTCATGGTGTAGTAATGGTGAGTTGTTAAATTTTCTATTTACATATTATATACCTTATACATAGTAACATATTGTTTAATATTTTTAAACATTTTTAAAGTGTTATTCTACACTTAGGAAAGAAAAATACTTATTAAGAAAACGTATAAAAATTTAAACGTAGCGGGATTTGAAACCACGCCTCTTAGGAAACTGTCCAAGCGCTCTGACCAACTAAGCCATACGTTCTTATCGAGCTACTTCGAAATTCTTATACGCTTGTTACAATTTATTTATGTTGTTACTATCTCTATAGGGAGATTTTTACAAATTTCCGCTACCCAAATACTAAAAGTCTATTCACAAAAGCTGAAAGTCTATTCACAAATTTTGATTGCATCTTCTAGAATATTTAAAAAAAAATACAAAAATAAAAATATTCCGAAATCTACCAGATCTCAAAGAACTTAACCAAACTAGTAACTTTATTAGTCATTTGCTTTTCTTAGCTTCAAGCGATATCCCGCATACAGCAGGATAGGCAGAGGGATCATTTTATTAAGACTTGATAACTTAATTTTCTCAGCTCCGCGTGTTTTTTTCTTACCAGTATGACACAAGACACACTCCAGTGCAGGAGGTAGCTCTGGACACAGATACAGTGGGTTTCATGAAAATTCGTGAATGCATTGACTATTAAAGACAAAAAGGTTTTTTTGTAGTCCGAAACATTAGTTCATCAGATGAGTTCTTTACCTATATAATATCAGTTAAGAAATAAAGATCATTTGTGTTTACTTATATTGTAGTTATATTACTAATATGTCTCTATTAACTTGAATTGGTAACACTGTACTTATGATTTGACTAATAGCAGCACTGATAATAAAATCAAGTTCACGCTTTGTCCCGAATACAGTCCGTAGGCAGAGGAACCTAGTATTGATACATTCTGTCCTCACTTTCGGCTGAATTTTTCGAGCAGAGCAGCGCTGTATATTATATTTAACTACGTAAATTGGTAATGATGATAAGTGGTGTTTCATTATCACATATGGTAAAGTATGGTTAGAACAAGTTTCCAAAGACTTAAGTAAAAATATATATATGTATATTCAAATGTTATCTGAGATAATAAGAAATAAATTGATAAAAAGTAAGAAAAGAGTAGAGTCAATGAAAGACAAGAAAAAATCTGCAATAGCAGAGCGTGGTTTCGATCCACGGACCTCTGGGTTATGGGCCCAGCACGCTTCCACTGCGCCACTCTGCTGTACGGCCTATGTTTTCAATGTACCTAACTATGTCTTGTCTTAATTTTTCACAGTCACCGAAGAATAAATGAGCACCCTACCAGTTGGTAGTGGTAACTATCAGAGCAACAGTTGCCACTAGACCTGCACTAGCGGTGGCTGTGTCTTGCACCAAGCGCCATTACTGTACAGCACAGTACCCTGTTGTATATATACATTCTATGCCCCACTTTTCGAGATATGAGAGATATTGAGTTAGCGGTGGTGGCAGAGCGTCTGACTATAAGCTTGATGGTTATGGCTTTAAGCGCAATAGTCGTGATTTCGATTTCCACTCAGGGGACTGAATTTACAAATTTTACCCGCTCTGATAATTAAACTGTGGTCTTCGTGTTCATCTTCGTGTTATATGAGTAGTTGTTGGTTGGAATTCCTTTAAAGCATTTTTTTTCTTTATTGATTAAACAAAGTAGGTTTCTATTGTAGTATTCATGCAGTATATTTGTTTGAACGGAGAGTGCAAAACAGAAATGTATCTTTAAATATTTTCTATTTTTCACAAAAACTATGAAAAATTTATTATAAAATCAACGAAAACAGTACCATGTTACACTTTACAAATCAAACGACCCAGCTTCGTTAGTTTCTCCGATTTTCTAATATTAAGACCTAAACCGTCCTAATAAAGTCAATACCGTGTTTATACGAGGCAAGCGAAAGGTAAAACGTAAAAAGCTGGAATAGTTATAAATATTTGACGAGCTTCGGGAAGCGACGTGAATAAATTGTTAGAGAGGGAGCAAACCGATTGTTCGAATCGTTTTGCACATTGATATTCCGTCGAAAATATGTGAGATTGGAAATATTTTATGGAATACCTGTTATTTATCAATAGTAAAAGTCTTTGTTTTGGCGTATTAAAATCTACGTTGGGCATGTTAGATTGCCATATATCAAAAATTTTAGTTTTTATGTTTTTGTGTTTTTATTAGGGTTCTATACCTTTTAAGGAAAAAAATAACCCTTATAAGATCACTTTGTTGTGCGTCCGTCTGTCTATCTGTCTGTCTGTCAAGAGCCTTTATCTCAAGAACGCTTGGAGATATCGAGTTGAAATTCCAACTATATACTTAGATCTACAGCCCAATAATTTCCTAAAAAAAAAAGTATTTCTACATTTACTTAGAAAAAGATATGACCGTTTATATCGTAAAAAAACGCGTATTTGTTACTCTTTATTCTGTTCATTGCTGGGTATGCACAGAAAATTTAGTGTTAAGGCACTCCGTTTTTTGCTTTCCGTCCGAATCATTACGTTTTTAGTAGTCGAACCCAATGATGTGGAACAAATTAAATTAAAAAAAAATCTCAACTTGTAAACTATATTATAGTAAAAATATTTAAATAGTAGAAATTATATGTATATAACAAAAATTATAATATACATAGATTTTTTATTACAAATGCATTTAATACATATAACATAAAAACTAACATCATAGCAGAGCGTGGTTTCGATCCACGGACCTCTGGGTTATGGGCCCAGCACGCTTCCACTGCGCCACTCTGCTGTAGGATCATAGTTTTAAATTTTACGAATAGATAACGAACTCTTTGCAGTTTCAATTTCTATTCATTGTCACTGTAGAATAGGTATATGTGAATATTTTTATGAAATATAATCTATGTGGAATTCTGTTTATTAATAAAAATAATTTATGCTCATTTTATGTTCTTATGTAATATTCAGGCTCTTTCCTACATTGTAGGGAAAGTGAAGTGACCTAGTTTACAAATTTTTGAGAGATTACATTTTGGCTGGCGGAACTCATGATTGACTCACTCGTGAATGTTTTTGTAGATAATGGTGCAAAACCATTTATGCACGAGTGCGACTTGCACTTGGCTTTTTTTCTCCCAATAGTCTTAAATAACTATATAACTTATGAGTAAGCCACGATTACCTCCCAACGTCGCAGTTCAATTTCTCAAGAGAAGCACTTGGCACACCGAAGTCGGATCTGATAGGTCGTGACGTAATTTTAAAGTGACATGTCTTATATAGTCATTACTACCACACTTATTTACGTCGACACAATCAAATTTACTTGTCAACCTGCTGTGGACTAACAGGCCGCACTTCGCTATTTAAATGTTAACAAATTTAAATTTTAATTAAATTTTTATATGTTTTCAAATAATATGATAATATTTGAAAAATCGACTGGTTCTGTAGAAGAAAGTTAAGGAAAACAATTATATACAGGGTGGAAGTGTCAGTACCACTTTAAATGAAATTAAATGAAAAAAATGAAAAATGAAAATTTAAATGAAAAAAAAAACAGTTTAACTACTCTATAAAAGCCTAATACAATTTTTTTTCCCAAAAATAAAAGTCATTTTTTCAAACAAAATAAATAATAAACTTATTGTTGTAATATAAAACGCCATTTGCCAAGAACGACGCACGCACACATAAACCTATCAAAGGGAAGCCGCCGCATACGCGTCATTCCGAAGTCGAGTCGTCAAAGGCGTTGGCGACAAAATTCAAAGTTGATTAACCTTTACTAATGTTTTTGTAGCAGTGTGTGTTTACGTTATTGGTATCTATGCGTAACTGTGTCACACGAAATACAGGTATGGATAAACATCGTGAAATGAAAAAAAATCCTACGTCTAAGCTGTTGAGTTATCTTGATTAATTTCTTTAGGTATAGGTTTAAAATATTTTACCCTATATACTGTTTCCGTAAAAGAAGCGCTGACACTTCCATCCTGTATAATTAAAGTTAGATGAGTCGTGGCGCAGGGGCACAAAGTGTGACTGTAAAATGGACTGGTTGCGGGTTCGATCCCCATTTGAGGAAATCAAATGTTTATTTACATTTATATTTTCATTTCTTCGCTTTGGTGTCGAGGCAAAGCGCAGCGTTGAGTTCCACCACTCAACACGCAATGCTTCCAGAACTCGGCGGAAAGTAGGAAACGGAAGTGTCTTAACACTAAGTTAAGCTCTGCCTACGCTGCAGTGTACGGGATACAGCGTGAAACTTAAAAAAAAAGTTAGGGCGTTGTGGCGAAGTAGCACAGCATAGCGACTGTATGGGTTCGACACTCACACACGACACAATGTTTTATTTTTTATTTTATCGCCTTATTAACAAGAGAAGTTGCTGCGCTTAGTTCTGAAGTAAAGAAATTGCAGCCAACAGTGTGAAGCTATAAAAATATATATTATTCTAAAAAAAAACAAAACAGCAACAAAACAACAAGCAGTTGCTTGAATAGTTCATAATATAATCAAGGGCTACGAGGACGTAAAAGTTTCTTAATGGTTATAACAATGGCAAAAACTTCAAAATTGGTCTGATACATTGTTATAATTTTCTTGCTAAAACTTATTTGATAAGGTTAATAAATATGGTAGTTATAAACCAAATCTATATTTAAGGACAAAGCCAAAACTACTCAGCGTTAAACACTGAAATTGGAAATCCGGGGTCCTTAGAGAGTCTTGGGAAGAACTAAGAAAGAATATTCCGAAATTCCAGAAGAACGGGAAATGGAATCCTACATTTTTAGAGTCGTAAAGTCCACGCGAACGAAGTTGTGAGTGTCAATTTATTGGTTTCTGCCGTTCTTATTCTATAATCTATATTTTTCTTTCTTAAATATTTTCAACTCAGTTCAAATAAAATTTCCAAATTTCAGGACTGTGACAATGTTAATGTAATGTTTACATAATTTATGATTTCAGTTATGCGATTTTTCTCACTTTGAATTAACATTCAATTATGGAATATAACCAACTCACCGTTTTTTCAGCTCCGCACCACACCCTGCATTTAGAAGAGTAGGCAGAGCGAACCTATGGTAACACTATATTCCCACATTCCATCCAATTTTTGACACATTGCGTGATAAGTAGCGAAACTAAACGCCGCGTCTTCACGTCACCAGAGTGCGGAAATTAAAATAACCCCATAATATAACGTCAGATACTGCGCCGCTACGCATTGACGACTTTAATTTTATTCATAATATAGTATAATAATTTCATCTAATACAAAATATTTAAATAATTACAATTTCCAACTGAAAAGTAAAGAAATTAAGCGTCTATAATTTAACAACCACCACATAAAAAGTTGTAACTCAATAAGATGGAAGCTTACAAAGTTTCATCTCGCGAAAAGCTATAAAATTTGTAAAAATTAATATCAACGGATACAATTAAAAGTTATGTTGCGGTAATAACGTCGACGATGACGGCGGGAGGCTGTTACCATCACGCGGGTCTCATCGTTAGAGGACCTTTATAGCGTCATCAGCTCTACATAATTAGGTGGCTTTTAAAAGTTATAAACTCTACTCTACAGTTACGTGTTGCTGTAAACGCGGCCCAAGTTGTTGATTTCCAACTCGTGTAATATTAAATATATGTGAATATTTAATATTCTCATTTCTTGGCTCTGGTTCCAAGCCAAAGCGCGTTGAGTTCCGCCACTTAGCACACAATGTCTCCAGAATTCGTTGTGAGTTCGATCCCTACTCGAGGAGATGAAATATTTACTTAAATTTATATTTCCATTTCTTCGCTCTGGTGTCGAGGCAAAGCGCGACGTTAAGCTCTGCCACTCAACATGCAATGCTTCTAGAATCCGGCAGAAAGTGTCTTAACACTATGTTCCCTCTGCCTACCCTGCTGTGTGCGAGATACAGCGTGAAGCTGATTGATTAAACATGTAGAGTTGCATAATTTTTTTATTTAAGAATTTTAACTTAAATAATAGATAAATTTAAAGTTGGTTAAGATAAAGAAATTACCATATAGAGTACGGTAGTATGGGAGATCAAAGAATTATCATTTTACTCACAAAACCACGTGAAGTGAGTATTGTTCGATTAAGTTAGGATTGTATAATATAAGTGGTACAAATTCCTTCTTTTATTGATATGACTGATAAATCTCGAGACTGATAAATAGTGGGTTTTAATTTTTAATTTAGATGATGTACGAGTATGTTGTAAAGATATTCGAATTATAAAAAAATGTTTTAGCAAATAGACACCTTCTTTCAATTTTATTAAATAAGCAATGAAACTTTAGTTGTTAAGGCGATCGTGAACCGAAATGAATTATTTTAATATCCTCGCTGGTATTATTCGGCTCTCATCACATAATGTCTCGAGATTTCGGAGTGCCTAGACACTACTACGTTCTTGCTGCATACCCAATGCGAAGATACATTGCTATAAGCGGGATAAAGCGTGAAGTTAACAAATGTAAACATATTTCTTCTAAAGCATTTTGCTTATAGTCATCGTAACAAATAATGCTCTTTATCTCACGTGTGGTATTCAATGCGGCAAATGAGCTCTTTTCCAACGTTTTTATCGTAGAGACTTAATTTTTTTTTTAAATTGGTACTATTTTATGTATTCCTTTATTTTGTGTATTATTTTTATTTCACTAAACGGACAAAAATATTTTTTACAATTTTTTTTAAATATTATGTTCTAAGACCTAATTTATAATTATTTTTTTTAAGTTATAAATACCAATGTTTCTTCAAGGTTTTTTAAGAAGAATGTATATCATCTTTTTGTCACAAATATTCATTTCATTCGCTCTTTTGAACACTGTTAGGGGATGTGATTTAAATTAATTAACTTTGTTTGCACCCTCATTCAGCTTTGTTGCTTCAAAAGATTAACATTTAATATAATTATTACATTACTTTGTTTATAAAATAATATCCTTGTTTTTGTGTTTCTTTCCTTTTTTTTCATTCTTAATATTTTAATGATGAAACTTTATTGTAATAGAGAGATACTCTTTTTTAAAAGATACCAACGCGTCATGTTCTGCCATAAAACACGCAATGCCTCCAAAATTGAGCGAAAAGTAAAAGAAAAGAGTGATGTAAACTAATATAGTTTCTGTCTGCCTGCCCTAATGTACATATAACGTGGGAATAAAATAATAACTACCCACCTTTAGTGACTATTACTAATTAGGTCTACTTTAAGACATACAATTTTAAAATGGATTTATTTTAATCACAACAAAAAGGTGCATAATAAAAAGTGGCAACATTCCCGTTTTAGCACATATTTATTTTTGATTTTATAACAATAGTAAAACAAGATTTTTTTAGCTGAAATTTTGTTCAGTCAGTATGATTTTTTGAATATTTTTTTCTGTGTGTTTCAGTTGACATATGTGAATGTATTTTGATGTATGTGAGTGTATGTCGACAAATGTATATTTTTTACTTTCACCGTGTATTCCGCACATACCTAGCAGGGTAGGCAGGCAAGCTGGAAACCTAATGCTAAGACACTCCGTTCTCATTAAGACATTTGCGTTCCCCAGTTTCCGCCGATTTCTGGTGTTAAATGGTAAGTAGCGCAACGCCGCGCTCTGTCTTTGTTATTACCAGAGCGAGCTAATTCAAAATCTTAAATATTTCAATTTCTCAAGTGGGCATCGAACCCACTCTCTATCGCATTTATCGGTTGGTCTTAAGTAAATACTTGTGTTGACATAACAAGCGTCAACATGTGTCAATGTGTGTTGACATATTATGTGAATGTGTATGAGTACTAAATGTAAAATTGTATGTAAGTACATATATACATATTAGTGTGGACCAAAAAAGAACATTTTTTTCTTATTTTTAACATATAGTGAATAAATATATTCACTATACACTATACACTAGAACAATAGTTCTGGACATCGAAAAATACGTCAATTAAAAAGGTAGCTCTTAATTTTTATATTAAGAGGTGTCTTGTCGCGCTTTTCGATTTCCCATATAAATAACTTTGTAGAGAGAGTGGAGAATTTTCTATTTTTCATTTCAATTTTTGTTGCGAATAAACTAATAGTATCGGTATAAAATATATATTCTTGTAGGAAATAAAATGATCTACAAAAATGTATGATATGTTTTTTAGATAAGTTGATTCATTTAAAACTTGTTCCAGTTTTTACTGTGAATAGCCCAGTATATTTATTACGTGAAATATGGGAACCGTAGCAATAGTTCACTCAATTATCTCTTTAAAAATACTTTAACATTTAAAATTTATAGTGTACTTTTCGTACACTATAAATTTTAACCATATTAAAATAATAAATAAAAAATATATTNTATATATATATATATATATATATATATATATATATATATATATATATATATATATTATAATATTAAGGAAAAAAAATTAAGTCTTAAAACTAAATTGCCCAGTTAGAAATGGAATGTTGTAACACTGGCTACATTGCTATATGGAAAAAAAACGTAGAACTAACGGCACAAATAATGAAATTATTATAAAATATTAGTATGGCACACTCATATAGTATCTAGTTCTACTATTAATTACAAGTTCAAATTCTAGTAAATATATATTTTATTATAAATACATGCATGGGTTTCTTGAATTTATTCAATATAAGGAGGTTTTGAGTTCCAACTTACAAAGTTCTATGTACATCTTAAAAATAGATACAAAAATCACGATTCACGCTTTTTATCGCATAGCAGCATAGACAAAAGAAGCCTAATGTTAAGACATCCCGTATTCCGTTTACAACAGTGTTGAGTGGGAAAATGAAAACAAATTAAATATAACCATTCCCCCTACTTTCAATGGTATTCACATACAACGAGTTTACAGTTAGATACTGTTCTACGGAGCCACAGTGGCCTCACAAAAATAAATAAGCAAATATATGTATATGTTATATTACTATATTATACAGACAGTGCGTGGGAGGGCTACTACGACTAATTTGTACCGGAAGTCTGTAACTTGTTAGCTTTGACCTCTTTTCAATTATTTTGCTTGTTACTTTGTAAATTACTCTTGTTATTATTATTTTAATAAATATATGATGCAAAACTTTTGTTAAATTTATTATAATAACTTATCATTTTAATTACTTATATAGTCTCCGTAAAGCCATTGTGGTGCAAACAACTAGTTATTGTATTTAAATTATTTTTTTGCAATACTAATTACGGCATTTAGTTTCGGCACTTGACATCCATTAAGATCACAAGGTAAGTCTTGACATAAGAGTTCTCTTTTCCCCGCATTGGTAATCGAACTCGCGCTTACAATCACTGTGCCGATGCGCCTCGACGGCCTATACTATAATATAATAAGAATATAATAGAGATTTATTAAGAAAGACAGTTAATAACCAATATAAGTAAAACAATATAAGTCTAGAAACTCTGAAACAATCCAAGCTTCTTGTTACAATAAAGTTTTAGTTGATAGTTCAAGTCGTTCATTACCTCGCGTTGTACTATCAGCTGTTTACGGAAATTAAAAATACATTTATATTCCGCTGTAGCGTTAATTATGTTGTTGAAAGATAGCCTTTACTTCGAGACTTTTTACTTTAACTTATTTTTTTTCCTTGAAGAAACTTTAATAAAATTTCATTTCTTTATAGGGTTATTAGTTTCAGTAAAAGCGATGATTATAGATTCGGTTCTCATTTGGTGGAAATTATTCATCTAAACTACAAGAAATTCACTAAATCTTTAAAATTTGAATATTGTATTATTATGTTGAGATTGGGTTTTTATTATAGGCTTTCATAATATCTGTAATTTCACATTAAACGGAACGAAACCTCTCTAGGGCAAAGAGTCAAAGGGCAGCGCTCTCCCGGCCGATTGCCTACAAGATGGACAAACATAATTAAGTCCCTGTTGTGTCCTGCCCTGGCTGCTCCATTGACGAATGCACACGTACTGCTGAGGATATGAATAGATGGAGAAATCTTGCAATCTCGCTTTTAACTGGAAAAGACAGCTCATGACCACGACCCCTCTGACCGTAGTACGACTATGAAGAAGAAGAATATGATTTAGTACAAATTTATGCTCTCAAATGTCAACTTCACTTAGAGATAACCCTTAGTGTTTAACTATTGTTAAATGTATATGATAAAAATAAAAACTTAAATATTTATATTTTTCGTTTCACAATTTGTTCGTAAAAATAAATGGGACTGTTTTCGGCAGATTTTATGGAACATACTATTATTTTTTATATTCATGCAATGCTTAAAGCACGGAATTTAAAATTTAAATAAACGTTTTAAAGCTTGAAATACGCGAAATATTTTTTATCTTACAGGTTATATGCAATAAAATCTATTTGCGATACCAAATATATCTGTATTTATAAATATATATATATATTTATTTGACCGTCATGCATGTGTGTGTGTAGAACTCAACACCACACTTTGTCTTACTTGATGGTTCGGTATTATGCGATGATGGTCTTTTTTATTCACCTCCTCGCATCCCGTTTGTAGCAGGATAGGCTGAGGGAACCTAGTGTTAAGACACTCCGCTCCCTTTTCCACCGAATTCTGGAGGCATTGCGTTTTGAGTGGTGGAATTAAACGCGGCGAATTTGTGCGGCGAGTAGGAATCGATCCCACAGCCTGTCGCGCTCACGGTCGATGTCGCGCACACACGGGAATCAAACTCACAACTGTTCCGTCTACATTGCAACGTTATGCCACTACAATGCCTTTCGCGATCTAAATTTACTTTTAAGTGTAATTTTAAATTTTATATAAGATTAATAAAAATGTATTTATTTTTAAAAATTTGAGATATAATTTAATTGGAAAGGATGAAAATCAAGACATTTCCTTGTATTTCTAAAACAAGTGCTAAATTTAAACTTTTAATTAGTAAGGCTGAGTATAGAATAATTAATAAATTGTAGATGTACAATATAATTTTAAATATCTGGACCGTATCTAGTTTAGCAGCATAGATTTTTAATTCACTGACAATATTACAGTTGGTGATTTTTTTCAGGTTTTGTGATAATATTATATATATGCGTATATTCATAGTATTTTTTTTTCGTAGACATTTCCTATTGTATTATTTCGTCATACTATATAAGAAAGTTTCATTGACATATTGAAGAATCATAATATGGACCAAGTTCCAGCAAGTTACTTTGAACTGCTCGAGGGCTATTGGCGTAGGAGCCTGAATTGAATTCAATCCTAACAATATTAATATACTTGACTTATTCATATAATATATTTCATTGTAGAATACAATATAATACTGAGGTATACTTAAATTTAGTTTATACTAAGTTTTTTAAAGAAATCGTACCACAATTGGAAACTTATTTCCAATTTTTTATTTTATTTGCTTCATGCTTCAGTAGATAAAGTGTGGTGTAATAAGAACAATTAAATTCTCAATGTCTTAACACTTGGTACTCTCTACTGGAAAAATATATTTCTATTGGAAACAAACCGTGAGATAATCTAGTAATATCCTAATTGATAAAAGTGTATTTATTTAAAAGCAGCTTTTAATTCTTGTTTATTTACAATAAACAGTTTTTTTCTTGTTTTTGTGATATCGACATAAATGTTTATAGCAATTATTACTTGTTTATATAACTTTGACTCACAATAGGTTGTTTTTTTTTAAAAAAAAAGAAAAGAATATTTCTATTCACATCCAAGTTAACGTATTATCACATTATATTGCCAAAAAGTGAAGGTGATTTGCATCGAAATTGAAAATTTCCAAATTTGCATAAACTGACGGTGACCAAGTTGTGTTAAGACATTCCATTCCCCACTTTCCGCCGAAAATCTGGAGGCATTGCGTGTTAGATGGCGGAACTCAACGCCGCGCTTTGCCTCGACACCAGTGGGAAGAAATGAAAATATAAATTTAAATAAATATTTCATGTCCTCGAGTAGGGATCGAATCCACAACCAGTCGATTTTGCAGTTAGACTTTGTGAACCTGCGCCAGGACTGGCCTAAATTATGTTATTATCACATAATAGCGCTCTTATCATCTTGCCACACGCCTAAAGTAGTTTTAAGTTCAACTTACAACCGCACTTGAAGTTTTATTTCAACGCTTACAACTGACCGAAAGTGCTTTTAAGTTTTAAGCTGCAGTTGTAAGTTACAAGCAATAAAGCTGGATAAACGTCTTACAAAGCAGATGTGATAAAGAAGATAGTTGAAAAAAATGTAAAGATTTTTCTACTAAGAGTTTATAAAAATAAAAGTCGTCCTGGTGGCACGGCACAGCACCTGACTGGCGTGGTGACTTAAACACGACGGCGTGAGTTTGTTTCTTACATGAGGGAATAAATTATGTTCATTTTCTCACTCTGATAAAAAGACAAAGCGTATTGTGTTCCGCCACGTGACACGTAAAGATTCTAACACTAGGTTCCGTCTGCCTACCCTGGCATGTTTTATAACAATACCGTTTTCATTTTTTTTACTATGCTAGTTAATAACGAAAAACATGAGACAAAATGTGAATTATAAATACAACTTATTTTAATTTATTTAGAAGGATGGCCTTGCACTGATTGCCAGTAATATAAAACGTTTCAACAAAAAAGGGAAGAACCCCAGAGTTAAAATACTCCTCTCGTGAATTTCCACTCAATTTCCATATAAATATTATTTAATAAAATGATACAAGAATATAAGAATATACAATTCTTTACTCGTGACTTTGGCCCTGTGATCAAATAGATATACAATATTTTATACATAGTAAACACAAAAAAAAGTCAAACCAGTAGACTCTAAGATCCAAATAATTTCTTCAGCTTCATAATATTAACATAGATAGATTTTTTTTTATATTTGTAAAAAGAATATACTCTCTTTAAATATAGCGTGCTTAGTATGATCTATGCGCGCTTTTATGACATCCGTCAAATGTCTCCAATTAATTGACAGCTTCGTAGAAGGAATAAAAAATTAAAACACTCTTCGTGCCGCTGCGTCACGACTGGCCATATTATAATTATAAAAATAAAATTAAATTAGCTTCACGCTGTATCCCGCACACAGCAGGGTAGGCAGAGGGAACCTAGTGTTAAGACACTCCGTTCCCCACTTTCTGCCGAATTCTGGAGGCATTGCGTGTTGAGAGGCAGAACTCAACGCCGCGCTTAACCTCGACACCAGAGCGAAGAAATGGAAATATAAATGTAAGTAAATATTTCATCTCCTCGAAAGAAATAAATTTAGTTAATTCATTCCAATCATCCAAACCTGATATAAATCACATTATATGTATAAAACTAAACATCGTTCAATGACAATCCTAAAGACATAAAGTATATAATCGTCATTTATAAATATTTCATTCATCTGTCTGTACGTTTATATATAAATATATATAAACTACTTACGACGCAACGGAACGCTCCAGTACTTTAAGTTTAATAGACTGCAAAACGACTATTCGCTAGTGCTCTGTCTCGATCTTTCTACAAGCGTATGAGGATTTAATCGTGAGGTGATGTCGGAGTAGTACAGTCGGTATATGGACTGTGTAGTGAAATGGTAAGGGGCTTCATTTTTAGGATTGTTATTAATTTTATACAAAATTAGTGTTATATGCCCCCGAACTTAAGCTTAACAAAACCTATACGTTATATAACTGGTCGGTGTAGACCAGTTTCTTTTTAATTTTTTTAGGTTTTAGTGGCGTTTAAATTTTACACAATACGAATTTGGGGATATTGTAAAAATATCCTTGAGAGTAGAGGGGGCGAAAGCGAAACGTAACGTTGTATTGTTTTTTTTTTTTTAATTTTATTTAAATATTATAATAACTCGAAAATTGATATCTCCAAAGTTTTTGACTATTTTCTTTTCTAATAGAGAATCTGTCCAATGTAATCTACATCTGTCGAATGTACTTGTACAATATTTCGTCAGATTCTACATATATTTTATTTAATTTAAGATTTAAAAAATCGGCTCTTTTTTTCTTCTATCATATTATTAACTAGTATGTTTATAACATAATTGTTATGTGTGACAATACATGGTTTAATATTTATTTCTCTCTATATTTCCCGCATACATACTAAAAAGACAGATTATATAATGGGAGAAACTAGCACCGTGTCTACACAGTTCATATATATTTATGTATCTACATGTATATATTTGTTTCTTAAGTTTCACGCTAGTTTACAATAGTAGGTAGGGTCGGCAGAAGAAACCCAATGTTCCTCAATTTTCCTCTGAGACGTTGAATATTGAAAATTAATTATATAAAAACTCAAGACTGCGCTTTGTCTTGTCACCACAGCGAGGAAATGAAAATGATTAATTTCCCCAAATGGAAATCGAACTCACAATCATTGCGTTTAAGGTCAATTACTGTGTTTCGGCCTATATATTTTATAATAATAAAAATTATTGACATCCATACAGGCTTTTATTATATATTCACACAAATCATTAAAATTTTCTAACTCAATAAAACTTGGAATTGCCAATTTTCTGCCTTATTAATTCATTTGATTACTACGAGACGGATTCCTTTAATTTGAGTTAAAAACAAAGTTATATTATATTATTACTGTGTATTTATATACCAATTGGAGGCTGTCGTGGCACAGGGGCACAAAAAACGCAACGTGTTGTAACATGACAGTTGTGGGCTCGATCGCTACTCGAGGGAGTGAATTATTATTAATATTTAATTTTTTTCGGTCTGGAACCAATAAGAACATAACACGAAATGCTTCAAAAAAATCAGCGGAAAGTGGAGAACGGAGTGTCTTAACACTAAGTTCCCTATACCTACCCTATTATATACCAATTAATGTTACGTGATTATATCTTTATTAGTTTATATCTTGATAGCTTTTTTTTTGTATGGCGATAGATTTAGGTTCCAATTTATCAAACATAATTTGGTAAATATCCTTATAATAATATAACTATTATATAATAATTAAAAAACATATACGTACATTATTTAGACACCTATTTAATATACTTACATAATATTTTAAGCAATTTAAACAAAGAATTTGTATGGGTGATATTTTTGTATGAGTAAATGTAAAAAAAAAATCAACAAAACACACAGCAGGGTAGGTAGAGGGAACCTAGTATTAAGATACTCTGTTCCTCACTTTCTGCCGAATTCTGGAGACGTTGCGTGTTGAGTGGCGGAACTGAACGTCGCGCTTTGCCCCGACACCAGAGCATAAATTTAAATAAATATTTCATCTCCTCAAGTGGGGATCGAACCCACAACCAGTCGATTTTGCAGTCACACCTCGTGCCTCTGCGCCACGACTAGCCTCAAAATGTTATAATACCGACAAAAAACCTATACCGAAGTTCTAATATACAACACGCTCACGCTTTACAATTTAATGTGGGCGGAAATTGGGCGGAAAGTACGGAGTATTTTACTCCGTACTTTCCGCCCAATTTCAAGACATTTGTGTTCAGTAGCGGAACTATACACCGCGTTTTGTCTTGATAGAGAGGAGAAACTTAAATAATTAACCGTCGCAAGTGGAAATCACCATAAAATTTAAAGACGTCTCCTCTGGTATTTAAAAATGTAAAAATAGTAGCACAGAATTTGAACCCCTGATCCGCGCTGTGACAAAAACGGTCCTTCTACCTGTAATATAAACATACAATTTATTCAATTGTTTATTTAGAGAACCCACATTTGAAGAGTAGCTTTTGCTAAATTTACAAGTGATTACAACCGTTCCTCCGGGCGATATATTACAAAGGTCCCCAAACCTTTTTTGACAAAAAAGAACTGTTATATCAATATGAGTTTTATTATGGGAAAGCTTAATTTTGTGTAAAAAGAACAAATAAGCTACCCTGTGGGTAACGTTTAATCGTTTTACAATTGGTTCCCACTGCCTATCCTGTTAAATGCGTGATACAACATGAAATTAAAAAGAAAAAGATAGAATCAAAAATATAGAGAGCGTGTCTATTCATAAAATGACTCTAAAATTTATTTACTTAGAAATTTAAAACAACTTTAATCCGGGAAGGGCCATTTTTTTAAGTTCCAGGGAGCAGGCAGAGGCCTACACTGCTGTGTGCGGCGGGCAGATTCCAGCATGAAACTGGAAACTTAATTTCATTACAATATTATACTTATGTATATTATAATAATGATTATTATTAAATTTTGCAATTATAAGGTCCGTAAGATTGTAAGTAACCAACGAGATAATTTTTGTCTATAATGAATGATCTATGTCGGGGTACACAGCTGACCTCATTCCTCTAGGGCCAAGTAATAGCTCTGAGACTGTGATAGCGTGCACTGGGCAACCGCCAGCACTCGCAACGGCTTCCATTACCTTTTCCTTGGTGGCTGAATCATCTAAACTCACTAATCTTAAGGATGCGTTTTTGTGTGGTCTAGTGACTACAGCCACTCCCTCTAGTACTACGCCCAGCCGTTCAGCTAATATGTCGGCTTGCTCTACTTGCACTCTGTATTAACTATATATTTACCAATTATACATTTAGCCAATAATATATGTAACTAATTTATAGACTATACAGGAGTTAATATGCAATCATTACAGTTATTTCACAAAGAATATTATGAATCCTTTAAATCAATAATTTAACATTTAAGGCTGTTTCTGAAAGAGTAAATTAAATTGTTTTCTGACATCAGCACACTTGACAGAGTTTTAAAATTATGATGAGACGTATATTACATAGAAAGAACGTAAACGTATATATTTTTGTAACATTACGTTATTTTTATGTAACATTACATAAAAAGAACGTAATGTTACAAAAATATATACGTATAAGAAATAATTAGCTTTATGTATATTTTTATAAATATCAAATATCAATATTGGTCGTATTTTTTAATTCAAAACAATCAAAGTAGTAATGAAAATCATATTAGAAGTCATTTCTGTTTATTAGATCAATAATCATGTTAATATATTATAGCTTAAGCGGGCGAAGCCGCGGGCGGGCCGTTAGTGTACAATAAAATATCACATCACTCACAGAATCTCTAAAATAATTTGAAGCGAAACGCGATGTTGAGTTCCGCTACACGCAATATTTCAAGAAAACGGTGGAAAGTGGATAACGAAAGTGCCTTAGTGTGGAATGGAATGTTTAAATAGTAGGTTCCCAGGTTTTTTCCCTGTTATTTAAAAATTAACCACAGAAAAAGAAACCGTTACAAATTTATGTTTGAAACTCACTTCATATAAAAAAAAAACAACTTTTATAAATTGTACTTTCCGCTGACTTACATACACGAAGTTGATACGGAAACTTAATTGGTAAGTTCGACTCGTTTATAACCCGTAAACAATACACAAAAAAAACAAAAAATATATAGCTATACAGCCACCAAAGACGTTTCCAGANGCCTAAAAACGTATACGTATCTACATAGATACGTATAATATACATATATTCTGTATACCAATTATATATTTACTTAAAATATGTTACTAATTTAAAAACTGTACAGGAGCTAATATAAGTTATTTTACAAAGAATATCGTGAATACTTATCCAAATAACTAAATTAATAATTAAGGCTGTTCGTAATATCTCTATTTCTTAAATGAATAATCATCTAATTCAAGCGGGCGAAGCCGCGAGCGGGTCGCTAGTTTATAATACATTGTGAGGGCATTGTCGTGGCGTGTCGGTTTTCATCAGCTATGTAAATCGTTTTAAAAAGGCTATTTAATATATATTCCCTCTGAAGTAGGTTAGACATAGCGAAATATCACTAAGCCTTATTGTGGTGATATTTCTTTGCTAGTGATAAGCAAAGCAAAGACGAAACTACTGAACATAGAAAGTTAAAATTTGGAATAACCTGCCTAGGTTAGAAGGTTTTGGATGTTACTAAGACTAAAAGTGGATTTTTCAAAATCCGTACAGGAACGTGAGAAAATGGTAATTTCCATTTTACGTCCTACGTCCACCAAAAAAATGTGAGATAAATCATTTATAATATTTCTTAATTAATTTTATTTTCGTTTCCTCGCTACGGTAACGAGGCAATGTGTGGCGTTGAGTTTCGTCACTCTCTTAGTATCTTAAAACTAGGTTCGAGATTCCCTTATCCTACTCGTTTATTTAAATATATTTATTTCTCAAATTCAATTCATTTTTTTACTTTCAGCAGAAAGCACAGGGAACTTTGTTTCAACACCTTCCAGTTTCCACTTTTCGCCTGAATTTGTGACATTGCGTTTTTTTATATTGCAGAACCTATCGCCGCATTTTCTCTTACTTGAACGGGAACCCGAAAATAATCATTATTCAGGAATCGAACTCACTCGCCTCTTCGCTCGCGCCTCGCCGCTCTCACCTCGCGTTTACATTCAGTCGCTAACCCACTGCGGTACGAAAGCCTTAATTAAGTTTAAATTACATGAACTCATTTTATTTACCCAGACTTATTATTTTAGTATAATCAAGATTTTCTCAGCTTAAATATTTAATGCTCATTAAAATTGATGTTTTCATAAAACCTTGGATATATAAGATATTTAGTTCAAAATTGTTATTTCACTTATTATACTAGAATTTACATTTACAAACTTCTAAGATATTATCGCTACAAACATGTTGAAAATATCAAGTTTATGCATGAGGACTCCCTGGAGAGCGTATGTAAAGGTTGAAAACAGTAGAGGTCGCTTACCTCTACCGGGGCGAAATTTGGCACTCCGATACCTCTAACTACCCCTTATATTATGATTTTTTATAGAATATATTAGAATAATGTAACATAATCTTAGTAATAGTATACACTCTCGCCAATTGAAATCGTTATAATAACTTTAACGCGATAGTATTGGATCTCCACTATGGGGAATGAGTATTTCTCATTTCCCTAATACTCTTACTTTACTCACACAAATGGATTACTTATTATGGAAAATTTAAGGTAGAGGTGGGAAAGGTGTGCCTATGTTCTAATCGTGGAAGAGTTTAAATTCCAATCTAATTCCAATTATTATATTCTATATTTTGATACTCATTTTTCTTTTGGCTTCAAAGAAACGGAACGTCAAAGTACCAAAAAAAACTTATAAAATTGAAGCTAGTTTTTAGAACTTATAGATAAATTAAAACGTATTTTTTTCTGTTTTACTGTGGCAAATTATTGGCCATTATTTCGAAACGAACTTGTGATTTGTTGAATAATTATCTTCACCACCAAAGCTTTCTTAATACGCATGTATCCAGATAGAAGTCAAACAATGTTTAATACCTCATCAACATTTATTATAAGGGATGTGAACTAACAATTTCTGACGTACTTATATTATCCTAAATTGAATTACTAAATCCCGATCATTGTGACACAGTAGGCTTTATTTTAAATGCTATCGTTGGATTTGATATGTATCAAACTCAGACTAATAATAATTATATTTTTAGCAATATTAATCAGCTAAAAGATTCGGTAAGTACCTTAATCTTAAGTACAGAAAAGCGAAGCGAACGTGGAAAGCGAAGTTCAGAGAGTCCTGACATTAGATCAATTGAGCCTATCCTGTTAAAATCTGCAAGAAGTGTCTTTAAATGTAGGTCCTTTGATCCATATTTATTTTCTATTTAAACATAAAATAATCTGTTTTACATAAATTTGCTTTTGTTTTGCTTAAAGAACAGAATACATTTCCTCCCTAGTTAATACGAGTATAGGGCACTCGACTATTACACGTCGAGCGGCACGCAAACTTAAAGCGACTATTATCCTGTCTTGAACTAGAAGCGTGATTAAACCTTTATTTACTGCAATTTAAATTTATAATGAAAAACTGTCTGTCCTGGCTCAGTGGACCGCGTATGAATGTAAGCACGGTGTTATGGGACATGTGAAGAATGCTTGTAGACAGTTTGTTCTCTGTTTTCCGTCTGAATTCACGACTTTGTTCGTTAAATGGCGGAACTCAACGCTGTAATCTGTGTACCAGTGTGGAAAAATGAAAATAATTCATTCCCCTGAGTGGTGGTCGAACTTGCAACCAGCGGGTTTGAAGTCAGAGACAGTCAACGGTATACATATACATACATATAATGTCGTAAACAAACTATTTTGAGCATAATTGGCCTTTTTCTTACTCCTACATTCTGACACGTAAAAAATATTTTGATGTCGGCTGTCAGAATTATTTTACTTTTGTTGACTGGCGGCTTAGCATATAAGACGCATTCGTGTGCTACTCCTGTCACATCGGGTATTAAAGCAACATTTCTACGGATAACCCCAGATTTATATTATTATGTACATATAACATGAAAAGAATTTTACGAGTCCTATACAATATGTCTAAAAATAATTTGTAATCAAAACTACAAATATATATTTACCTGCCTGAAGTGTTGATATTTTTAAAATATAGATACCAATCGTGACGTAGGAGCACAAGACCGCGACCTTAAATGCAACAGTTAATTAGTTCGATTACTACTCCAGTGAATAAAATATTTGACATTTTAATTTCCTCGCCCGTTACCAGAGCTAGGAAATTAAAATATCAAATATTTCATTCCCATTGCGGCGTTGAGTTCCACCACTCAACACGCAATGCCTCCAAAATTCCGCGGAAAGTGGGAAACGGAGTGTTTTAATATGAACTGAGTGTCTTAAAATCATATATAACGTATGTAAATATACGAGGCCGGTCGTGGCGCAGCGGCACGAGGTGTGACTGCAAAATCGACTGGTTGTGGGTTCGATCCCCACTCGAGGAGATGAAATATTTACTTAAATTTATATTTCCATTTCTTCGCTCTGGTGTCGAGGTTAAGCGCGGCGTTGAGTTCTGCCCCTCAACACGCAATGCCTCCAGAATTCGGCAGAAAGTGGGGAACGGAGTGTCTTAACACTAGGTTCCCTCTGCCTACCCTGCTGTGTGCGGGATACAGCGTGAAGCTGATTTTAAATGTAATAAGTTACAGCGGACTGAACGGCATCGACGCACATTATCACAGTTACAACTATTTGGCGTCCTGCCACCGTCAACGATCGCACTTATGCTCTCCTTTACTTAAATTGTATGAATTTTTTGAATGTTGACATAAGTTTCGTTACTATATCAGATCATACATGTTAATATGTAGAGTCAATTAATATTATTTTTAAAAATGTTATCGAATATATTTAAGGTATTGAGACTTAATATATAATTTTACAATTTCTCTAAAAAGTAGCAAAAGCTTTAAAAAAATTAAGATACCCCGCTCCTCACTTCCTGTCCAACTTCTGAGACATTGCGTGTTGTCTGGCTACACTCAACGCTGTGCTATTTCTTTTGGAGCTAGAAAATGAAATAAATATCCCCAGAACCGAACTCACAACCATCATATTTACAGTCACACGCTGTTCCACTCCGCCACCACGGCAAAAATAAAAAATAATATTTTAACACTCGATTCTCCTCATTTTCCCACTAAACGCATAAGAGGCATTATGGAAATAAAACAAATACAATATTGTGTAAAAATAAATATTTGAAACATATTTTTTATTTCTTTAGATTACTTTTAACGATTTCAGTATAAAAGGACAATTATGACAATATATGTGCGCACATACATAGTATTCAAAATAATATCGCTAAAAGCTGAAAGCTCTCGAACGAAGCGACGGTTATCGAATAAAAAAGTATTTATGAAAAACAAGTATGGACGTTTTACGAAATTAAAGTGAAAAAATTTATTAGTTTTATATGTTTTGTTTTCACCGATACCATTGTTAATAATTATCTCTTGTATTTTGGTTACATTGTCAAGCTAAAATATATAATGTTATAACTATAAAGCGAAATAATTTTATGTCTTGATCGACCAAACTGCAGTTAGTTATTTCAATCCCACAACACCACCATAACGGCCAATGATACTTGATATTTATAGTAAATTATTTTATATTTATGGTATATATGTATTATGTGATTATTTTCAAATGATGAGGCCAGTCGTAGCGCAGCGGCACCAACTGTGACTGTAAAATCGACTGGTTTTGGGTTCGATCCCTACTCGAGGAGATGAAATATTTACTTAAATTTATATTTTCATTTCTTCGCTCTGGTGTCGAGGCTAAGCGCGGCGTTGAGTTCTGCCACTCAACACGCAATGCTTCCAGAATTCGGCAGAAAGTGGGGAACGGAGTGTCTTAACACTAGGTTCCCTCTGCCTACCCTGCTGTGTGCGGGATACAGCGTGAAGCTGAAAAAAGAAGTACAATTAATAGTTGTTTAGTCTACCATAATTATTATTTTAAACGTCAACGTTGGTGACATTAACAAAAATAATAAAGTAGGTATATTTTTCGGGACTAGCTCAAATGGCGATATCTGCAATAAAAAGTACAGTAATACCCCGACTTACGCTACCCCGTTTTACGCGAATTCGGAGATACGCGGTTTTTCATTTTGATTGCCGCGCATCGGCTCTCTCGCTCTGCCCACTCAGTGTTCAGTTTGCGACAGGTTTAAACATGTTCCGCGTGAAATTGTTTTACGTGCGCAGTGCGTTTTACTTATAATCTCTAATTATGTCGTCTAAAAGAACGAAAAATGAGTCATTTGAGCATAACAAGAAAAGAAAAACACTGTCTTTGGAGTGTAAACTAAATATAATTAAAGACTTTGAAGTAAAAATGAAAATTTGTGAATTGGAAAAGAAGAAAAATTTAACTCGGCAGGCAACATTGTTAGAATATATGAAGCCTTCGACATCAAAATAACTCCGGTTTAGGTTACTTTATTCATAACAATGTAATTTTTTTTATTATCCTACACTTTATTAAACATTTTTCTTCTAAATTATGTTTTTTTTTAAACTCTGGTCCTGATTAAAGAAACTTTATATGCAAAGTTGAACCCCGACTTACGCGAATTCGACTTACACGGCAATCGCTCGGTCCCACCTACCGCGTAAGTCCGGGGTATTACTGTATATGTATTTGGAAAGTAAATTCTGATTGTGAGTTCATAGTTTATAAAACTTTATATTGTGTTTAGATGACGCGGTGATGTCAATACATTTTAATCATTGGCGTTATATATACGTTGCATTCATTTACAGTAGATATATTTCTCAAGAGAACTTTCTCAAGACTTTATATATAAAAAATACATTAAATAATCATGTTAAGGAAGTATCAAATATATTAATGTCATCTGTTAAAATAGCGTGAAGCTGATTAAACTTAATGTTATATTCAAAACAAATGAATTGTATGTAAATTTATTAATACGTTTCAAGTATGAAAAAAAGAAAAAATGCAATATAATTGCGTTTCTCCTTTTTTTCCAATATTTTATATTTCTATTATTTATATCGATATATCAGGGCCGTAAATGCGGGAACAGAGCTGCCATCTTAGTACAGAGTAACCTCTAAAAAATGTATTTACGTGTTATAGTTAAAGAATAAAAAGAATGTGTGATTCCTCTATAGAATATATTATTCTACATTATATCATAAAAACAGGTTTAAACAGTGCATATGAAGGTATCCTCCTGTAGTATAACTATTTTCAATTACTATCAACACTACAATGTCAATACTATTTGGTATTATAGTGTAATTTTGAACATTTTGAATATTTTCCCGCCATTATGATGAAAAACATAGACTATTTTTTAATTTGAAAAAATAATTTATTAACTATAAGAATATTGGTAGTTTTTCAAAAGGTATAAGAATTAAAAATTGCCTAAAATATGCTTTCTTCGCAAGTGTTGTAATAACTATTGGTATTTATTAACCAAAAAAATACTATAAATATTAAATATGCTCAATTATACAGAGTTTTTTTGTCAGCACCACTTTAAATGAAACCACAGTTTTAACTACTCTATAAAAAACCCAAAAATAAAAAAGTTATTTTTTCAAACAAAATAAATAATAAAATTATCGTTGTAAAATAAAATATAATTTGTCGAGAACGACGCACGCACACATAAACCTATCAAAGGGAAACCGCCGCATACGCCTCATTCCGAAATCGAGTCGTAGGTATTGGCGGCAAAGTTCAAAGTTCTAAAGATTTTAGTAGTATTTTTGTAGTAGTATGTGTTTACGTTATTGGTATCTATGCGTAACTGCGTCACACGAAATATAGATATGAATAAACATCGTGAAATGAAAAAAAAACCTACGTCTTCACTGTTGATGTATCTTGCTTAATTTCTTTAGGTATGGGTTTAAAATATTTTACCCTATATGCTGTTTCCGTAAATGGAGCGCTGACGCTTCTCTTCTCTTCTTTGTTAAAGGCCGTCGCGGCACAGGGGCACAAAGTTGTGACTGTAACGCGACTGTTGTGGGTCCGATCCCCACTTGGAGGATTGAATTATAATTTAATAATATTTTCATTTCGTTTAATAATATTTTAATTTCGCACATCAGTCACACATTATACGCAATATCTTAACACTAAGTTGCCCTGCTAAAGGCGGGATAAAGCGTGGATCTGGTTTTAACTTTGTGTGAACCGATTAAAAAAAAGTCCAGTCCAGTTGAGGCCAGTCGTGGCGCAGCGGCACGAAGTGTGACTGTAAAACCGACTGGTTGTGGGTTCGATCCCTACTCGAGGAGATGAAATATTTACTTAAATTTATATTTCCATTTCGTCGCTCTGGTGTCGAGGTTAAGCACGGCGTTGAGTTCGAGTTGGCCACTCAACACGCAATGCCTCCAGAATTCGGCAGAAAGTGGGGAACGGAGTGTCTTAACACTAGGTTCCCTCTGCCTACCCTGCTGTGAACGGGATACAGCGTGAAGCTGATTAAAATAAAACTAATACTAAATATTTAAGGGCAGTTTACCAAAATACAAACAAAAAAAGGATTTAAATCGGTTAAGCCGTTTCTGAGATTATCGTGAACAAACGCACAGACAAACAGACTAACTGACCAATGCTATTACATCGTTAAATGTAATATCTTCTATGTACAGACACCGATGAGTTAGGATTTTATTGTAAGCATCGATAAGTTATGTTATTTCAAACAGTCAATTGAAGATTCTTATGGGAGGTACAAAAATGCGACCTAAAGTTTTAATAATTTTCTCATAAAAAATCTTCATTGCGCTGCAAACATACATAATAGGTATATCAAAACACGAACATAATTCAGTGTGTTAAGCAAATAATTCTGTGGTATAAGCGGGCGAAGCCGCGAGCGGGTCGCTAGTATTGTAATAAAAGCTTAATGATAAGCTTTGATAGCGCCAAGTGTCTTTATAAATAACGGCATGGCGCCATTCAAATAAAATTACAATATTTCAGCTGCTCTCGAATCCCGCCCATTGAAGATAAATTCTCACTTGAAATATTTATCCGTTGAAAAGTGCCCTCTAGTGTGAATACTGGAAACAACATTGTACTTGTGCTTTTCATTTTGTTTCTGATAGTAATTGAGATATTATGGATGTTTTGGAGGACAAAAAATAAATTACTCTTTATGTTATACATCCTACCTCAATAAATTAGTTTGGATAACATTAAAAAATTACTATAACAGTACAGACACTCCATTTTCAACTTCTCACTTTCTCACTTTCTCTGTTTTCTCCGATAATAATGATTAATCGAATAATTTATATGCATATATAGAATTCTTTCATTATTTAGTGAATGATAAACAACACACAAACGAAACTTCTGGACTGAAAGAATACTGTGGAAATAGGACGGAGTCTCTTAGCGCTAGAATCTGCTTTTCACCTAATTCTGGAAGCATTGCGTGTTGAGTGGCAGAACTCAACGCTGCGCGACACCAGAACGAAAAAAATAAGAATGAAATGAAATTTAAATTCCTCGAGAGCGAATCAAACCCACAACCTGTCTCATTTACAGTCACACGCTTTGTGCCTCTGAGCCATGACTGGCTTCAAGTGAGTAGGGTATATTAAAAGACCATTTATTAACTTATCTTATAAATATTGATTTATAATATTTGAATATTGATTGATATTGACTAATATTGGCTTGTTGATCAGGGTCAGATCAGATTATTATAAAGTTAAGCACAATATAACAAACATAAGGATTTTTCCCTAAATATTCTACGAGATAAGTAAACATTAAATGAATAAAGTAACACCTCAGTAGGAATCTATAAAACAGTTTCATTACCTACATTCTCATGAAAAGGCTTTTAATGAAATTAGTACTAAAGTTAGTAGATACGTCCACATACATACGTTAGTTCAACACTTAGAAGATAGCGAGCTGTAAGAAAACTAACTTTTTATAGTCGTGTTCTCATTCATAATTGGTTTTAATTAAAGCCAAGAAGCTTTCGACATCTGTTGAAGGAATTCGGATCATTTCGACAATATGTTGCTCTTTGAATTATTAATTCTAATCTATCTTATACGTGTATTTGGGGAATGTTAATATATTCTATTTTTCTATCACTCCCACATATAAGAGAGTAGACCAAGCAAACCTAGTGTCAAGACACTCCATCAACGTCGAGTTATTTGCTTAAAACTATTATATAAGCGTTCGTCAAGTGTAATTTAAATCTACAAAAATATGTTATTTGGCTAGAAACTGTCATACATGTTATTAATCATATTTTTCCTTTGTTTTTTTGTTTTGTTTTAATTACACCCTTCTTTGCGTATAACAAACAGAGTGAATTGTGTTTCCATACACTGACTTCCTTAAGACATTGCATGTTGAGTGCTGTAACTCAATACAGCTCCTTCTTAGGAAAGGAAAATAAAAATAGTTCGTACTCAGAGTAGTGATCGAACTCTCAGCCACTCGAACCCTCAATCACTTACAATCAGGCGCTGCACAAAGATAGCTTCAATATACACATATTTAATTATAAAATACATACATCGCAATACATGTATGGTGCTATTCGTACCATATCTCGCTAGTATCATCCAAACGGCATAGTTTATTTATATACAAAAGTGCAGGCTCTCTACAGTCTACACTCAGGACTTTTGTATAATAAACTACGAAAAATCACTATTACTCATATATTTGCCGGTATTTTATGACACTAAAGAGATTTTGTAAGTGTTTATTTAGAGACTGTAGTAGCACAACGTCGGACTGTGAAAGTAATGATTTTGGATTCGATTTCCATTCGGAGGAATGGATTATTTTAATCTGTACTGCCACACAACAAGTAATCTCGAAAATGTCGCGGTGCATGGAAAATGAAGGGTCCTAACATTAGGTTCCATCTGTCTATTGCTATAATATAAAATTTAAAAAATAAATAAATAATATGCATGGCGTAGTTTATGAATAATACAATCAACATATTTTAATATCATATTTATCCGAAACGTTTTGGTATGAAAGGCCCGAGTGTCGCAACCGGAGTTTTTTATAAATGTGGGTAGCAGAAGGCAGGCAGCAGTCGAGACAAACTCTTAAGTACTACAGTACTAATAAATATAATGCACATTCAGACTCGTACCAGATAAAAAGTAAATATAATATAATAATTCCAAATTTATAATAGCACGTTAACTTAACTTTTAAGATCGTATTTCATTACTCATAAAGGCAAACTATGTGTACACATAGTTTGCCTTTATGAGTACATACGTGTTGTGAATGAAAATTGAGGAAAATTATAAAATTATAATATTAAATGTTCCTTGACCCTGCGGAGCAAAAAAATATAGATATTCATCAGTATTATCAACACAAGAACGACTCATCTACAAATATTAAATCTCGTAGACCTATAATTAATCACCGTAAGATTTTCCAAGGTCGCTTATTAATTATTTAGCTTGCTATATAACATTATATAATTAGGATGTTCGGTTTCTTGTTGAAGGTCGTCTGGAAATTACCAATGTGAGGTTACCACAACTAAAAGCCTAACTATTATATGAATAGATATTTGTAATCAAATATATTATACTCAAATATATAAAGGCAACGGTTGTAAGATTGATTCCCACATGGGGCAATAATGCTTGCTCTAGTAACAAAAAGTATGCAACACGAGCTTTACCTAACTCAATGACACTCGTGCGTTACAAACACAGTGTCACGAAATTTGGACGAAAAGTGAGGAACAGGATGTCTTAACGTTGGGCTTCCTGTGACTACCCTACCATATAGCGTAAAGCTCAAAAAAATATAATTGCGTTTGTAGTATAGTAGTTAATTAATATATATTTTATTGTAATTGACATTAAAATAATATTAGTAAAAAAGAAATCGAAAGCACTTTTTAATGAATACAAATATTTAACAACTTTAACAAAAAAAAATACAATATCATAATTGTTAGATATTACTCGAATTTTAAGCGAAAATTTAACCAGGCCTCAATTGCCCAAAATAAAATCAGCGATAAAGCGATGTTTTTAAATCTCAGTCCCTNTTCCGATCCGTCCCGGAGGGTTCAGAGCCGAACGGCCGGAATCCACGGTAAGTGGCGGGTGCGGGGCCACTCACTATCCCCCCTTAGTTATAACTATCAGTAATGACTGGGTATAACAGAGAGGAGGATAGGACGTCTACGATATTCTTTAGAAATATCACGAGAGATTGAAACGGACAGACAATGACATTTTATTTATCATAATATCTTTTATTTGTATTTATATTAAACTTATTGTACATTTAATATTTATATTGTTACCTCTGAATCTCTAAAAGATCTTGGATTACTTACGATCACTACGAAAGAGTTCTAACTATATTAGACGTATCACGAGCCATAATAAAATATTAAAATTATTATTTAAATATTTTATTGAGTGTAGGATGGGATGTCAGTTACATAGTATAGTAGTTAATTAATATATATTTTATTGTAATTGAGATTAAAATAATGTTAGTAAAAAAGAAATCGAAAGCACTTTTTAATGAATACAAATATTTAACAACTTTAACAAAAAAAAATACAATATCATAATTGTTAGACATTACTCGAATTTTAAGCGAAAATTTAACCAGGCCTCAATTGCCCAAAATAAAATCAGAGATAAAGCGATTCTTTTAAATCTCAGTCCCTCGCGTAAGTATATTATGTCTAAAGCTACTTTAGGCTCAACAAATTCAGTAGAATTATACAACAGAACGTCTCATTAGGGGGATTTACTGCATGCGAGATTGTTGCAGTGTAGCTTACATTTACATATAAATTACACGCAAGACCGTTACTGAAGTTTCCAAGTTAAGAGGTGTATGCCTGCGATGTGGAAGGTATGTGTATGTTTTAAGATAAAATTTTATTGAGACACTGCCGATTCCGCGTCTATCTATAAATAAATGCGACGGTCGGGGGTTTAAATCCAATTAATTATAATATTTCCTTTTTCTAGGTAGAAAGTGGAGAACGGGATGTGTTAGTGCTAGGTTTCCTCTGCCTACTCTGATGTATGTGAAATAAAACATAGAGATAATAAAAATATTATATTGCTATATTAGGTACATATCTAGTCGATAGTACTGAGTTCAATTAAAGAATTGAATTGTGTTGGTTTTCAAATTGAAAACTAATACTCTGTGTGAATCAAATGGTACTTTTCAGTAATGAAAAGTATAATTTCGAATTTATAAAAAAAGTTTTTTTTTTATAAAAAAAGTTGACCTCCTTATGACGGCGAAATTATACTTTTCATTAATGGTACTTTTCATTAGTGGTAAAAAGGTTAATTCAAAAAGACTGATTTGATAGTTCAATCTCTTAATGACATGCTAGAAACAGAAACAGAATTAAAGCTCCAACTTCGACGTTACTTATCTTAACGAAAGTGGATACAAAGAAATGCTGGAAGATATTTAACATTTTTTAAAGTGTTAATCCACACTTAGGAAAGAAACATACTTATTTAGAAAACGTATAAAACGGGACCCGCACCCGCGCCTACTCGAAACCGACCAGGTCGGTTTCCAGGAGGCCCGAGTTCGAATGCCGCTACGTTAAAATTTTTATACGTTTTCTACATAAGCATTAATGCTGGAAGACTTGAAGTAATATATGTGAACGAAAAAGAAGTAATAAATTGTGTTTCTTATCTTAAAAACAGTTAAATTTTGCCAAAATTGAGGCTAGTGGTGGCGGAAATCGAACCCATAACCGTCAAATTTACAGTCACATAGCGTCATATAATAGATGTGGCCATTACATATTAATATCTAAGTTTCCAATCTTAGTTTCGTGGCGTACCGTATAGAACACAACGTCTTAACAAGATTAAAGGCAGCGGCGAGTAATGAAAGGCTTTGCGGCCACAGAGCTCCGATACAAAATTACAAATTTAAAATATTATACCATTTACTTGCTTAAAATAGGATTTTTGAAATTAACTTTATAAAAAATATTTTCACGCTGTATTCCGCAAATAGCAGGTGGGCAAAGGGTACCTAGTGCTTGGACACTTAGTTTCTCCAATTTTTAAGCTATTGCGTATTGAACAGAACAAGTGTAAATCAAACACACAACCATCCCGTTTACAATTCTGCCCGCCCTACCATATACGGGATACAGTGTGAAGCTGAAAGAAAAACAAATAAATACTCACCCAGCGTGTATTATCAGGATCCAGATACATCTTTAGAAAACTAACCATCTTTGGTTAGTTTAAAAACTTAAGCACATTTACTGTCTAGTAGTAGGATAAAAAAGTCAATCGTAGCGCAGTGGGACATAATCTAAATGCACGCCCACCACTGCCGCCCCATTATAGAGACATGGACATTAGAATATGTTGAGGGGCGAAACTCACCGCTGCGCTTCTTCTTCCTACCAGACCAAAAGAAATGAAAGTTACCGCAACAGTTACAGTTCAGATGTTATGTAGTTATGTTTGAAAATAATAAAAAGTAATAAAAAACGTGTTCATTCTGGTTGTGGATTCGATGAGGAGACGTCAAGGAAATAATATTATTATTTAATTAATAATATTTAAATAATTTTTATTTTCCCGCCCATAATAATTAATTCCACCGAGCAAGTGTCGTACCCACAGCCTTACCACGCCCTTGCTCCTTAAAAAAATTATATCAATTTTACTAACGAAAACGCAAGAAAATAATTTTAAGAAAGAAAATCCTCTAATTTTCTTTCAGATCAAGAAGTGTTATTATATTTTGCAGTGTAACTTAGTGTTTTATTTTGTTTTTGTTTTGAAGTGAGGCGAAATAATAACAAGGCTTAAGGAGTAGCGCCTGCGTAATTGTGTTGTTCTGAACTAAGAAAACAACAAAGAAAATGGACTCAAAGAGGTTTATTTGAACTAAATAATGGACCTTTTGATAAGTACAATTTGTTGATCTAACAGTTATCGGGTGTTAAGCAAGGATTCGCCATGTCAACTTGGTTGTTCAATTTGTATTTAGATAGCTGTCTCCAAGGAGTGAAACAAAGTGACTATGTACCCTGATTATAATAAAGTCTTCGAATTCATAGTTTACTATTTATTTTTAGTTTCCTTATTACAATATCAATCTATATTACTAAATCAATGTACAATCATAATTATTATTGTTACAGTGGAATTATTAAATAAGAGATACCTACGCCCGTATTTATAAATCGCCCTCAAGATCAATCTCAGACTTGAGAGCGATTTATAAATGCGGGCCCTAGTGTGTCCATATATAGAGCGATGATAAAAAAAAAACAAACAATTTATACAAATATTAAAGAATTAAAACAAACAATATATAACATTTTCAATAGCTTCACGATCTATTCCGCGTATAGAAGCGTAGACAGAGATAACCTTTTGTTAAGACAGTCTGTTCCCCATTCACCGCCCATTCTTCGATATATAGTGTATTGAGTGACGGAATTCATCGCCACTTTTAATGATGTTAAGGTTTGTTCTCTCTATTCAAAGATGACTATATCACGTAGAGGTATAAAACAAATCACGTTTAGCACATACTGCACTCGATACTCTAACGAATATGTAATGTATGTATAAAGTTTCACGCTGTATTCCATACACGGCAGGGTAGGCAGAGGGAACCTAGTGTTAAAACACACCGTTCGCCACTTTCTGCTGAATTCTGGAGGCATTGTGTGTTGAGTGGCAGAACTCAACGCCGCGCTTTGCCTCAACACCAGAGCGGAGAAATGGAAATATAAATGTAAGTAAATATTTCATATCCTCGAGTGGGGATCGAACCCACAACCAGTCGGTTTTACAGTTACACTTTGTGCACCCGCGCCACATGTTACATATGTATGTTGTGTAGGAGCCAATTAACGCGCAATCACCGCTATTGTGCTCGCGTGTTCTAATTATAATTACCGGGTGTACTCGTTTGCACTGTGGGTATCAATCTGGAGCTGAGTGGGGATCGAACCCACAACCAGTCGGTTTTACAGTTACACTTTGTGCAACCGCGCCACATGTTACATATGTATGTATGTAGGAGCCAATTAACGCGCAATCACCGCTATTGTGCTCGCGTGTTCTAATTATAATTAACGGGTGTACTCGTTTGCACTGTGGGTATCAATCTGGAGCTGGAGACTAGAGACTAGAGCTGGGAAAGTCAAATATCGTAGATAATTATGTGGGACAGAAGTTAGTGATGACCATCTATCCATCACTTTTTAAGTAATTGACATTAGGCTTTCTTTATATAATAAATTATTTTTAATCTGTAAAATATTGACATGAAAAATATAATGGTGCTTAGTTTTGACGGCTTTTTTTTTTGGCCTGAAGCTTAAGTTTAATAAACAGATGGCAAAATATATGCCAAAAGCTAAATAAATTTATTTAATTTTGATTATGACTTTAGTACGGTATTGATACAATTATGCCGGATAAATGTTTACATATAATGTGTTTACGTGTAGTACTTGATGTCTTTTTTGCTTATAGTTTTATCCCGCATAGCAGAATTTATTAAGAGCACCAATTTATTAAAAGCATTAAATATTTACTATCTAAACCTCGTCTTTGTTTTAATAACTAATTAAATTCATAAAAATATATATTTAACGAGTGTATCTCGTAAAAGAGTATTTGAAAATCAATTACCAAGACAAACAATATAAAACTAATATAAAATGGCGCAGCTATTTATGTGATTCGCCACTAAATCGATTTCTTTTTTCCATCGAAACGAAAGGTAGAAAACGTATATACTTTACTTTTGTACGTAGAAATAACACATACATATTTTAAAAGTTATGGAACTACTGCCATAATGGTATTACAGTTAAAAACTTATTTTATTCAATAATTAGGTACATTTAAATCTTAACTCGGTTTCGTAAAATCCAACCGCAGTTGGAGACGTACTTGTGAAAGTAACTTGTAACTTTTTCGATCGGATTACCGCTGAAAAAAGATATTCAAAGAACTAAAAGTATACTAGTAACTTGAGTACTAATTTAGTTGCATTAAGTTTCAATTCGAATAGTTAGCCGGGACTTTAAATGAGAGCGTTACAGCGGTCTCATTTGAAATATGTAAGTATAATCTATATAGTTCGTACAAAATTATTACATCCTAGAGGGCGCGCGCGGCTTCGCCCGCTTATTAGGAGTGAATTCTAAAAAAACCACGAAACACGTATTCAATAAAATATTTTTAACAGTCTGAATTTAAATTTTTATAAAAATCGGTGGCAATTTAAAGATTTTTCCATATAAACTTTCAACCCCTTATTTGAACCCTTAGGGGGTGAATTCTTAAAANATCTCGTTTGGGAACCACTTGAGACTGCCTCCTCCGCTGAGCCTGCAGGGCCAGCAGATCCCATGGACGCCCGCCGTGACCTATCTCGGCGTCAAGATAGACAGGAGGCTCACGATGACAGGGCAAGTGAAGAAGGCCACCAACGCAGCTAGGGTAGCGCTGTACCTACTGCGACCCCTCTTCCGCTCCCGCCTCCCGCTGAAACTGAAGCTCTCATTATACAAGACGTACGTCAGGCCGCATCTTACCTACGCCTCCCCGGCGTGGTACGCTCTTGCTAGCCCCAACCAAAGGAGCATCCTGCAGGTGGTCCAGAACGTCGCCCTCCGGCGCGTTACCCAGGCTCCCTACTTCGTGCGCAACACCACCCTCCATCGCGACTTGAGGATGGAGAGCCTGGAGGCACATATCGGCCGGCTCGCGACCAACGCGTTCCGCCGCGCCGATATCTCCGACCACCTGCACCTACGCAGCATCGCGCCATGGCACTCGCGGCCCCCTGACGTACGTCGTCTACCAAGAGACCTTCTTCCCCCTCCTGACTCCGATCCCGAATCCGACTCCTGAGCTGCCACCTCGGTCGCTGGTCGCTTAAGCTGGGCCTCCCTCGGGGAACCGAGGGTCTCACCCGGCTGAGTTTGACTGCCCAGGTGGCATTCCGCTCATCCTTCCCTTCTAAGAGATCTCCTCCTCTCCTTGTGTTCCCGCCAACGCAGGTTCACACCTCCCACATGGGCTAAATGCCCCTCCAATGACGCACCCATATTAATGGGTGCCGTAAGAAAATCACGGCCAGAGGGCTCACGCCCTGATGCCGTCTTTCCCGGCGCAACCGCCGGATGAATAAGAGAAGAAATGGATGGGCATTCCCGAAACGGCATCGAGGCTAGATATAGTACCACTGGTGAAGAGATAAATTAGAGGAGTTCATAAGATAAAGTGAGTTTTATTGTTTTATTGCATTCAACAAGCCCATTGCGAGGTAAGAGCACTTGTCACAAATATCAAGTTTTCATTAAGTTGCTTGCTCAATGGAAAAACACAATAAAATCGTAATCGAAATTAAAGAAAAAAAATGTGAAAATAAATTAATTCAGTACGCCAAAAACTAAGGCAATGCTATTATGTTAAGCAGTTAAATTATATTCAAGGTAGCGAAGTCAACCGTAAGGTGTGAATTATAACAATTTGATAAATTATTTGCTGACTTAATTGAAAGAAAGTGATACATTATATATTTTTATATTTATATACAATTTTTATAGAACTTTATTTATATGACCGTATTTACAGTCTTATTTACCGTAGCGTAAAGCTAGGTCAAGTTAAGTATTATGTATATGACTAAAGTGTATTTTATATTCATATTCACGGTGCAACGAGATCGATGTCTGATGTCACCGGAACACCGTGAGCTGTCGTAGCCGGATGCTGTTGCGGCCGGGTGCTGTGGCGGCCGGGAGCTGACGCAGCTGGATGCTCTCGCCGTCGGGTGCTGTCACCGCCGGGAGCTGGCGCAACCGGATGCTGTCGCCGTCGGGTGCTGTCGCGGCAGGGAACTATTGCGGCCGGTCACAGCACTAAGAGCAGACGCAGTTAGGCGCTGCAAAGGACACTAGCTGGCTTTGTTTTGGTGATGCTGAATATGAAAATTGGAGGGATCGAAGGCTGCTAGGCTTCACCGTCGGNTTGGTGATGCTGAATATGAAAATTGGAGGGATCGAAGGCTGCTAGGCTTCATCGTCGGCAGCGCGCGTCATCTACATAGAAGCCAACGTGCTTTGCCAAGTCCTGCGCGGGCCGCCACCAAAGCAGCAATTATCGTAAAAGAGATCGTGGGGATCCATCGCCGTGAAAAGGTAAAAGGTCAGAAAGTATAACAATCACTTCTAAAAATATTTTACAAATTTTGAATTTTTCGCCAGTAAGCTTAGCAACTACACTATCTAGTAACCAAAAATATTGTATCAAAACGGTTTATGAATGTTAAATTTGAGTACATTTCCATCTGAATAAAGTCATAAAATTATGGTAAGGAATACAAGATATTTTTAAATCAAATTTAAACATAATGAGTCCCTAGAAGTATATTATTATGAGAAAAAGAAGGGATGAAAAAAGAGATTGACTGTTGAATATATGATCTAAATGTCTGATTGCGTAAAAAACAGACAGACAGACAGACAGAGTTACTTTCGAATTTATAATATAGGTATGGATTATTATTTTCGTATGTGCGTGTTTCTTTTTAGTAATAATATCCAAAGTCAGTGACAATATTGTCCGTTTTCCAATTTAATTTCAATTTGTATGAAATACGAGGTGTAATCAAAACTTGTAGGGAACTTCCTGTGTACCAATTATGATATTTTACAGGAAGTGAGAATTTACAATACAAATAAAAGATAAAATCCGAAAATTAATCTAGTGTTAAGAGACGTCAGGTTAAATTAGTATTATAGGACTTATAAAGTGGAACGTCTCATTAGGCAGATTTAGAGGTAGAGTACGCGTGCTCGTCGCTCACGGCGCATTTACATTTATATTACACACCGAATGTACATTTGAGGCACTGCAATTAGACTAATCTTTAACAAAAAGTGAATATCATTTAAAATTTAATTTTAAAATAAGATGATAGAAATATTGAGGCCGTCGTAGGGCAATAGGACAGCGTCTGACTGTTAACGCGACGGTTGTGGGTTCAATTTTCACTCAGGGCAATGAATTATCTTCTAAACCTAGTGTTCTTCGAAACCTAGCGTTAAGACACTCCGTTCCCCACTCTCCGCGGAATTTTTTGAGGCACTGTTGAGCGGCGGAACTCATTGACAGGCAAAAAAATTAAAATATTAATAAATAATAATTAATTTCCTCGAGTGGGCATCGAACCCACAACCGTCGCGTTACACTCATACGCTTGTGCTTCTGCAACTTTGCCTTTGCGCCACGACGCGCGACGGCCTCAATAAATAAATAATGCAATTAAATACCTTTTACTATCTTTCTCGTCTATTTCATTAGTTATGCAATATTGACAATGGAACGTCTATTTGCATAGCGACAACTGCAGTTTAAATAAACTTACTGTTCAGTTCGGTTTATTTAATAAGACATTAAAATGAAAAATAAAAGAAAGATTTTAATTGATTTTCGAGACCTTGAATGTTGATAGGCAAATATCTTAACGCTTTATTGGGCGGAGGGAACCTACTGTTAAAATATCCACCACTCCCATTCACACAATCACTTCATCCTCCCTAATAATAATATTTTCATAAAACATACAAATAATAAAATAATAATTTATTTCACAAAATATGAACTGTATTCGTAGTCGGTATTCAACTGGTTGTTTATAAATTTCTACTTTTACTACTTCTTCCACTTCACGGTCTGGTAACGAGGTAACGCGTTCTACCACACAACACGTAATGCCTCCATAATTCAGCGGAAAGTGGGCAATAGAAGTATCCTAATGGGAACGGAATATCCTAACACTAGGTTCTTAGGTTCCCTCACAATACCGTTCTATTTGTATCCCGCACATAGACTAACCTGAAGCTAAAATAAAAAATAATCAATAAATTTAATTTATATATTTTCTTTTATAGAATTTATAGCAATATTTCCAACCAGTTCCTCTAATTATAGCTTATGAATACATTCGTAGGCAGTAAATTTCAGACGCGGAGCAATTAAAATTTTACGAAGGTACATTTAACGCAGAATACTCCCTACATATTACTTGTGGTACCTACTAACATTTGATTAAAGGAAACTATGATTTTGTGACGCAATGTGTATTCTAGAAGTGAATTGTTGTAATAACATTAAGAAAAAAACAAAATATAATAGCTTCACGCATTGCACGGAAGACAGATAGAACCTAGTGTTAAGACACCTTGTTTTTTACTTTTTCGTATTGAGCCGCGGAACTCACTGCCTCGCTGTCTCTTCCTGACTGGGGAAGTAATATTAGATTAAATTACTTCCCCATTGCCCCGAGTGGGCGTCGAACCCAGTCTGCCCTGCTACTTATTTGATATTTCGTGAAGTTATAATATTATAAATGTAATTTTACTCAAAATATTGTACCTAATAACACTTCATTGCTATCGAGGCTGCCGTGGCGCAGTTCAACAATGTCTTGCTGAAAGCGCACGGGGTGAAGGTTCGATCACTACTTGGAAGAGTGATTTATTTTCATTTCACCACCAAAATGTTGGGGACCTCCACTTAACGAAAAATATCTAAAATTGGGACGAAACGCTGAGGTCAAACAGTTTCAACACATGGTCTTCTCCGCCTCACTTCAATGCGAGAAAAGGCATGAAGTGGATATTTTAAAATAGTGATATTATTATTTATACAAAATACTGCAGAGTAGATGTTCAAAACTAAGTTATTGCCGAAAATTTAGGTTGATTTTTATTCTTTCCACTTTTTTCTGCATAGTAGGTACTGTTCCCTAAGCATTGCCCAATTTACGAGATATTATGTGTTGAGTGGCGATGCTCAACGCTACACTTTATTTACCAAAGAGGACAAACGAAAATGATTTAAGAATAGTCCCCTGATTGGAGATCAGAACCTCCGACCGTTGGGTTTACAGACACTATTCTGCTGCACCGAGAAAGCAACATTAAATATTTCCTAAATATCTTCCTTGTCTATACATAGTCTTTTCTATACGTAGTAACTTTAATTTTACAACAAAGTGGGTCAATACCGCTCTTCCTCTTTCCACGTTTAATTTATTTTTTGGACCCATCAAAGATAATGGATGTTGAAAGTAATTCTCTATTTTTTCTTCGTAGCTAACTAAAGTTACTTGAAGCGTAATTATAAATAATTAAATTGTAAGCCAAATAAAAAATGTTACCATATTATATTGCAATTTTATTGCTCTTGTAATATGCAGAGTATGTAAACATAATAATATCGCCTCCTGGAAACAGACCTGTCGGTTTCCAGAAAGCGCGGGTTCGAGTCCCACTACGTTTAATTTTTTTATACGTTTTCTAAATAAGTATTTTTTTCCTAAGTGTGGAATGACACTTAAAAAAATGTGTAAAAATATAATATCACTCACTTCGCCATTTTTTTTCTTCACGCATATTCTTATATCACGAAAATATTCCCCACTTTCCATATGTTTTCGAGGCATGTTGAGTAGCGGAACTCAACGCCGCGCTTTGTCTTCATGCCAGGGCAAGAAAATGACAATAATTAATTTACTCAAAACAAGTAATGTAATGAAACGGAAAGATATTAAAAAGCTGATTGATACAATAACAAATAAAGGCCTTTCTTTTATCATTTAGCCGCTACGGTTCTACCAGGGAGTATAATTAAAATTTACGATACAAAATAAGCTGAGAAATACATTAATTATTCCAAAATTTATGATCTTACACGCTTATAGTCTTCATTGTCGCTTATTATGAGATATTCGAACTTAATATATCACTTGGAGAACGCAATGGTTCTGAGTTCGATATTTTACTTAGGAATGAATTATTTTTATTTTCTCGCTCTGGTAACAAGATATAGCGTGTGGCGTTTGTAACAATATTTACCTTGGATATAATGTGGTATGGAGGGTCTCTTGATCGATTTTGTCTGAATGATGAGTACAGATTCGTATGTTAATCCCTGAGATTCATTGATGGTGAGCATTCGTGAGTTGTTGTCCTTTCCCATATCCTTTGCAGATAATTTCCGCTCTCTCAGCCTGTGTGTAGACCAAGTGTAAGATATTTGAAGAATCTGTAGAGATGGATGCACCTGTGAATCTAGATCTTTTCAGGGAGCAAGTCTTCAATTAGGCTGGGAATATTCCGTCGTAAACCTTGTTGACAGCGTACGTCACGTCCAGTGAACGTCTATATGATCTTTAGAGCTCTTGACAGACGGACGAGGTTTGGGCCGATATAAAAGGTTCAGCCTGTCAATGAAGGGTAGCTGATTTATATCCCCGATCAGCTTGAGAGTCACACAGAAAAAAAACATTACCGCCAGGGTTTTGTCAAGGAGAAGCACCAATACCTGCCAATCCTATATAGGTAACCCGATCGAGAAATTCCTCAAAAAGCGTATTCCTAAAAAGTTTTCATCACAATAAGAAAGTAAGACAAATGTTCCCTCTGCCTACACTATTATAAGGAAAAAAACCATGAAGCTTTAGTATTTACCACCCAACATGCCAAATCTCCTTTGGAAAACATTCAGAATTCTGTAATTAATTTACTAATATTCCTCTATCTAGTCCATAAAACGCTAGAAACGTCAGAAATTGCGTGAAAATACAAAAAAAGATCGACTGCCAGCCATTAAATATTCAATATAGAGAGCGCTTCTGATGGTATAAACGAATTTCAAATAGACCACGTAGCCTGATTCAGTTATACGTCCAATTATTTTAAAATCGCCCGAAAGCGGCCAAGCTACGCTAATGGAATAATCTCATGCTGCCGTTACACTGTACGGCCGATATCTACTTGGGATGTTAGAGACGATCTCACGATCAATTTTAAATATCCCGTCCACGCTCAATAATATTTCACAATATAATAAAGATTGAGGCGTTGTGGAAGCACATTTGACTATAAATATGATAGTTGTGAGTTCGATTCCCACTCGGCAGGATGAATAAGTTTAATTTTCTCGCCCTAGTAACAATGCAAAAGCGCGGCATTGTTCCGCCACTGAACAATTAGTCTTAAGAATTGGAATGTCTTAAGACTATTTTCCGACTGCTTACTCTGCTATAGACGGGGAAAGGCGCGTGGGAAAATAAAGTAACTCTATAAATGGAACATGTGTTTTTGATATTAAAACTTTTCTAAAGGAGAGAATTTAGTATTTAAATTCTCCTTATCCTAAAGGAGAAGATTTAGTATTTAATACTTGCTCTATTTTTTTGGTATTTTTTTTAAAAACTTTACTCATTAACATTACATGAAGCTCAACGTTGCGCTTTATAGGTATAATTATAGGTATAACTAGACCATAGAACTGAAAATGCTTCAAACTTATCTAAATTGAACCTACAATAATCTTGTACAAATATAAGTTCCAACTACGTTAACGTTACGTTGCATACATAATAACTTCATGTCAGCTAGACGTTAAATGGTGTTTTAACTGCAGCAGCGTTAAGATCCACCAATCCAATTTGTTTTATTTGGACTATTCTTTACCAAATTCTCTCTGCTTAACGTCGAAACCAACTATGGCAAAAAACCACCAAAAAGTAAGCCTTGATAAGAACATTTTGAGATTTAAATGGCCATACCGATCTTGTCCTCTTAAATCTCTAATAAAGTCTCTAATACAGATAATCTCGTCGGTAGCAAAGAGTAATTATCGAGGCTTAAATAAAGTCACTACCGTAGGATTCATGCCGTACAGTGATAAATTGCCTGGAATCTTATCATTTAGTATTTTTTTATAAGACAAACGTCAATCTATTTTCGGCTTTGTGCAAAGAGGTTTTATTTCTTTATTTTGTAGCTTGCCGTTTTATCCCTAGTGTGGTACACGTACGTAGCAGAGAGAACGGAGCATGAAATGCTAAGGTATCTGCATATCTCTTTCGCCTTGTTCACTATAATATTTTTTTCATAAATGTCCTGCTCATGCGGGGAATCCTCATAATTTTTTAAAGATCTTCCTCCAAGACTGTGTTCTCGAAGGTCAACCGAGAGATTCCTTTGTTTTATTAAGTTTTTATTTTACGTACTAAATTTATTGTTATATAACACAAATAAATCCATATATGATATTACTTACACTAACTTATAAGGAGAATTTCATTTTCCCAATTTCAGAGGATAGTAAACCTCCAAATTTGATATATATTATTATTTTTATTGCTTCATTCGTTGTTGGGAAGAAGAAGACTTCGAAAAAGATTAATGAATAAACTATAACACTAACTACAATAATACTAAAGATATGTAAATACATATATAATTTATTTTGAGTCAGTCCTGGAAGTCTTTAGATTTAAATGGCATACGTTTACAAAACATCATAAAATGTACAAACAATTTAATTAAAAAAGTTATATTTTTATAGCTTCACGCTGTATTTCGCATTTCGCAGAGGGAGCGTAGAGTTGAGACACTTCATTCCCTACTTTACTATTAATATTCGAGACATTAAATAGTTTATTTTGAGATTTTAGGTAAAGTGGCAATAAACACCGCACTTTGTCTTGTTACCAGAGCGATAAAATGAAAAAAATCCTTTCCCCTACTGATAACCAAATCCACAACCGTCACGTTTACGTTTAGATTCTGCGTCGCTGCTCTACCATAATAGATATGTGTTTAATTTTTTTAAAAGAAAAAAAAACAAAAAAGAAAAAATATATATTTTACTATTATACTAAATAAACTACGCCTTCATGTGTTTGTCACATCGACCTTCATTTAAAGGAAAAACTTCCAACACATGATCCTAACACGGTAAAATCGTGTCGCACAATATAAAAAGCATTCGAAGTTAATAGCAAAAGGCTAGGCCTTTTGGAAAATGGCTTTCATGAAATACGAAATTAATATTGCGGTCAGCGACGGGAGCGGAGACCGATAGGAACTAAGAGTTGCGCTTTCAAGTTATTTAACTTCTCTCTCTTTATAAACAGGACGTATGGGATACTACAGCTTACTAAAGCTTACTTTAAAAAAAAATCAAATCAGCTTCACGCTGCATCCCGCACACAGTAGGGTAGGCAGAGGGAACCTAGTATTAAGACACTCCGTTCCCCACTTTCCGCCGAGTTCTGGAGGCATTGCGTGTTGAGTGGCGGAACTCAACGCCGCCCTTTGCCTCGACATCAGAGCAAAGAAATGAAAATATAAATGTAAATAAATATTTTATTTCCTCGAGTGGGGATCGAACCCACAACCAGTCGATTTTACAGGCCCTGCACCACGACCGGCCGTTGTCCTATATGTATATCTATAAATATAGATTTTCAATTTTTTTGTTTTAGGTAATAAAATTTAAGTAACGGTAAACTTACTTACTTATTTCAGTATTAAATGATACTATAAGGTTTTCTACTAACTCTTATTCTGAGAGAAATATGATACATTAAAAATAAACTATTTGTTCCCGGCACATTTGCTTTATCTCTTAACATATTTAGTGTTCTCCTTGATCTGGACATCCTACATCATTAAATATTGGTAGTGCTTCGTGATGCTAAGAAAAAGCTCTCACTAGACTGGAAAGATTGTTTCCATCAAACAGCGGCTTGTTTGACGACGGAGCGCAGCGTTCGCGTCTCGCGCCTCTTTCTCTCGCCTCTCATGCAGGTCTCTTATTTATATCGTCTGTTATTCTCCGTAATGAAAATCAAATCAGACGTTCTTCGATTATTTTTCTCGTTAACCAGACGATATACGATTTTTTTTAAAATATAGGTAGGTAGATCTAAAATAGCTTAGTAAAATAGAGTAATAATTTAATTTTTGATTTATTATCATGCCATGCCATATTCTTCGCATGAGTCGAAATAACAAAATAAACCAACCTCAAACCAACGTTTACAAACTATCTTTAATAAAATTTTAAATTAGGCTTTATTTTGTAAAAGTTGTTATGCCGTCAGGTTTTTGTTTTTTTTTTTATATTTCTTTATTGTAGTTATGTGGCAGTTAAAGTTTGATACTTTTTTATTATTTAATAAATAATAAAAATATAACACAAAATGGCGTCATCTGAGAGTTTGGACTAACAGACGTCAGATATTTGCTTTTATTTATCTTTTGGAGCATATTTTAGTATTTTACCCAGATGTCGCTAGCTTTGTTATTATTTCATAAAGTAACTTAATAAATACTATTAAATCAAAATTTTAATAATTTATATTGCTGCAATTTATTTTCACAATTATTTTATCCTATCAAGAAAAGTTTATTAGTGTTAGAATTTTAATTTTGATTTTATCTATGATGAAGTTACCAAATGTCAAAACATAAACATAACCTATTGGATTTAAAAATTATTTATTTTTATCGCAACTATATTTAATTATACAGAAACGGAAAGAGTATTTAGTTTTTATTCCTTAAAGTAAATAATTTAAAAAATCAATACAATTTAATATATAAATATTGATGAAACAATGAACAAATGAAGTAACTTCATAAAATTAATAAAAATGGAAGAAAATAAACCATATAAATGCGTAAACTGTGGTGAAGCGGCCGCTGCTTTGTATAGGACTTATGGTCCATCAGTTCTGAAACTTACAAAATGTGTAAGTTACCTTAAAAATATTTAATCTTTATCAGATTTGAAATACCTCCAGTACTTAGAATGTTGTCTGAAGAACAGAAAAGAAGAAATCAATAGTTATTTACATTTAACCACTGGCAGCGGGTAGAAACCGCTTTAAGTATATTTTAGAGCTGAATAATTATTTGTTAGAGTAATTGCAATATATGCAATATATATGCATATATATGCATAACTATCGTAGTGCCTAAAATATAATAAATTAAAATGAATACTAAATGTTCATTGCTGATTCATAAACACATACTTAATCTAAATTTAAATATTTCTTAAAAAAATATTCTGTAAATTTCTTATGTATACTGGAAATAAAAATAATTCAGACGCAATCTAAGTTTGATGGATTTTTAGAAATAATGTATTTTAATTACCTTTATAATTTTAATTAATTTTTCAGGAAAGATGTAAAGCAGTAGTAGATAAATATATAGAATATGATCCTGTTATAGTGATGATAGATTTAGTTCTAATGTCTAAAGAAGCCCAAAGACATGTTATATATAATACAGAATTTAAAGTTAGTATGTACAGTTACAGTTCTTTTTGTTTTAGCTGTATCCTGCATAGACTACAAGGTAGTCGAATAGAACCTGGTGTTAAGACTCTTTGTTTTTTAATGGACCATCCCAATTTCAAGAGATTAAATAAGTAGAATGGTTGAATTCAATTTCATATTGGGTCTTCCAGAGCTGCTTTTCTGTTTTCCTAATAATCCACAACTATCACATTTACAGTCAGATGGTATTCTACTGCGTCGGGCTATTCAGACCAGCCTTGAATAAATGTTATATTATTGTTTTATATTATACAATAACTTAAAATATTTGATTTTAAGAATTATAAAATTCAATATATAAATATAATTAATTTAAAAATGTTTATAATATATTTGTTTTTAATTGAATAATAATTTAATATTAAATTATAACCAAATATAAATAATTAAATATTAAATTACTATTCAATTATTTATATTTATTATTTTGTGTCTTTTCAGTCATATTGGAAATTGTTTATAATATTGTTAATGTTGGAAACATTTTCACTGTGGAGAAATGATAGCTTATTTAACATGACCATTAATACTATATGTAATATAAATGTTAGTAATAATACATATTATAATGAAACTTTCATGTAAGTATAATTTACTGGATCTCTCATATAGCAGAGTAGACAAAAAAAAACCTGAGAAATTTGGTATTAAGACAAATTATTAAAATTAAATTAAATTAGCTTCACGCTATATCCCGCACACAGCAGGGTAGGGAGAGGGAACCAAGTGTTAAGACACTCCATTCCCCACTTTCTGCCGAATTCTGGAGGCATTGCGTGTTGAGTGGCAGAACTCAACGCCGCGCTTAATGTCGAGGTTAAGAGCGAAGAAATGGAAATATAAATTTACGGTTTACGGTTATGCAGTCACACCTCATGCCGCTGCGCCACGACCGGCCTCAACGACAAATTATTAAAGTGAAGAAATTATAATAATAAATGTTTTGTTTTCCTGAAAGGCAATCGAACCCACAATCTGTCGCTTTTACTGTCTTTTGTGCCCCTGTGCCATGACAGTCTCATATATATCATTGTAATCTAATAACATTTGAATTTATTACCATTTAATTTTAGAATAATTTTGTCGAAAAAAAATTCTAACTAATTACTATAACTACAATGGTGAAATTAAAATAAAGCTAATAATAAAACTTCAATAATGTAATCATTTCTCACTCGAGGAAATGAAATATTTAACATTTTCACTTCCTGGTTCTGATAATGACGCAAAATAAGGTTTTTGAGTTCTGCCACTCAATACGCAAAGCTTACAGAATTCGGCAGAACATGGAATGGAAGTGTCTTAGTGGGCAATGGAGTGTCTTAACACAAGGTTCCCATGTTCGCAGGTTCCCTCTGCCTACCCTGCTATGTAGATAATACAGAGAATTGCTTAAAAAAAAGTCATTTAATCTATAAAGTTTAACTTATTTAAGGTGGTAACTTTTATTATTTCAGTGCACTCCCAATAAATATAACATTACCTGAATCATGGAATGTTTACTGTAAAGGATGGAATCAACCGGAGAGGGATTCAGTGGATCTTTTCATATGGGAAAAGGATTTTTATGTGCAATTTCTGTCTACTTTTTCTGGTATGCTTTATGTTTCTTATTTTGTAGTCTCTTACATATAATTTAGCACATCAAATCTTATTTTTAGATGTGAAGCAAAAAAAAAATTTTGAAGTACAAAAATTCGTTTACATTAAGATACTTCCGTTCCCCACTTTCCGCCGAATTCTGGGGGCAGTGCGTGTTGAGTGGCGAAACTCAAAGGCCGTAAAATATTTTTATTAACTAGAGCAGTAATGATATTACACAGACAGTACTGTACCGCTAATCGGAGTACGTTAATTTCTCTTTTGGCCGCTGGTTGCGTTCGTCGCCACTGGACACACCAGCGGGGACGCACTGGTGCGCGTCGCCTGCGGGCGCGGGGGGACGCCCTATCAGTGCGCTCTCGCGAGTTGCACGTGGCGGATGGAACGTTGCAGTCCTCGTAAGGGCTGGCAGAGGTCGCTGCGGGCAAGCCTTCCATCTTACAGTACTGTTTAATAGTGACATTTTCCCTGAAGTTAAAACGTATATTAAACATACTTACCTTAATCGAAGCCTAAGTTTATAGTTCTGCCTGGCGGTAAACAGACATAATGAAGAAATAAATTATATAGCTAGTGTCGCTGCAACAGTGTTGTAAAGGAAGTACAGTGGAAATGAAAGCTACTCTCTTTATACAGGGTGTAAGCGTCTGTGCTCGAGCATGTGGGCTAGGGCAGCGCGACGATGCTAATGAGACGAGACCTTAAATTCAACTCATTTATTATCATTTATGAAGCCAGTCGTGGCGCAGCGGCACGAAGTGTGACTGTAAAACCGATTGGTTGTGGGTTGGATCCCCACTCGAGGAGATGTAATATTTACTGAAATTTATATTTCCATTTCTTCGTTTTGGTGTCGAGGTAAGCGCGGCGTTGAGTTCTGCTACTCAAAACGGAATGCCTCCAGAATTCGGCTTGTCTTAACACTAGGGTCCCTCTGCCTACCCTGCTGTGTGCGGGATACAGCGTGAAGCTGATTTTTTTTATTATTATATAATATGTTTAATTAGGTTATTTATACCACGTAGGATTTTTTTTTCATTTCACGATGTTTATCCATACTGTATTTCGTGTTACGCAGTTACGAATAAATATCAATAACGTAAACACCTACTACTACTAAAATACTACTAAGCGTTTCCGATCTGCCGCTTTTCATTCTCAAAAATATACTAGAAGAAAGGGATATCTCGTTCTATTTTACGCAATTCAGCCGCCGTTACCTACGACTGAATTTCGTGAATGAGGCGTGTGCGGCGTTATCGCTTTGATAGGTTTGTATCTGTGTGCGTCGTTCTTGACAAACGGCGTTTTATTATACAACGATAATTTTATTAATTATTTTGAAAAAACACTTTTTAATTTTTGAATTTTCTTTTGTATTAAATTATTTTGTTTTAATTGTATTAGGTAGTGTAGTTAAATCTGTGGTTTCATTAAGTGTCAAAAATCATGACAAAAACACTCTTCGGCTTCTAATTTCAGGCAAAACGTCACTATTTAAAAAATAATTTATGTCCTTTAATTTGTTAATATCTTTTTTTTGCTTCCAGGCATTGTTATGTTCATATTTGTATCTCATTTGATGATGAGTTTACTCACTTTACATACAACGAAGACCAAAGGTATTTAACAACATAATAATATTTTTTAATTTTGCTAAAATTTATCATAAATTGCTGGATTTTAATTGATATCTTTTATATGAAATGTTAATTCTATTCAGGGGGTTCCATATCAATTGAATTTGGAACGTTTAATATTTGGATGATCTTAAGGCCGCCGTAGCGCAGGGGCACAAGGATGTGACTATATCACGAAGGCTGTGGATTCGATACCCACTCGAGGGAATGAACTATTAATTCTTAATATTTTCATTTCTTCGCTCTGGCACCAAGGCAAAAAGCTCGGCGTTCCACCACTCACTACGCAATGCCTCGAAATATTCAGCGGAAAGTGGGAAACGGAGTGTCTTAACACTAGGTTTCTTCTGCCTACACTGCTGTATGCGGGATACAGCGTGAAAAAATAATCTTAAATAAGGCTTATCAAAATTTAATAATAATAATCATTTATTTCAGATTTACATCCATAAAAATTGTTAGTAACATTTTAAGCTTAAGAACTATTGTTAGTACGTGAAACCTAAACAATAACAATCAGGTCGTGTGTAATTTGACCCACCGACCCATTAAATGCGAGCCCATCGGTCAACAAACACATTTAGCATTCCACAGGAGGAACCGCGGAGGCGAGCTAATGCCGAGGCGCACCGTTTTCTCATAATAGCCATCCGTATGCGCCTCCGCAAACATGCCCGAGGCACTGCAATTTATGCAATCAATGGTTTTACATTGTATTTTATGTAGATACATATTAAAATGAAGGCTAATTAGGTCTTTGAGTTTTTTGTTTTCTATGTCGTTTTCTAAAACAAAATTTTGTATCTAAGACGCCCGATAATGTCATGATTTTAAATATATTATATAATGAATTAGTATATTTGGCCGTTTTGGGGATTAATAGTAGATCTCCTAATGCCAAAAACCAATCCGCAGTTTTGTGTTTTTCAGTAAGCGCTCTCTTGGCTCTAAAACAAAACTAAGTGACCCTAAAAGTGTTCAACTATGGCTCAAAAATCACAGTTATAGATTTATTCCAAGATGTTTATTTTTTATTTACATTCACATCGACTTTGATCCCGCCGTTTTTCTACAGATGGCGTTAGTAGTACTTTCTGGTGAAATATAATAGATTATATTCGTAATACAATCCACTTCTTGATGTTGTATAAACTGCTAACGTTACCTAGTAGTCATATTAGTCGTTTTGTGTTTGTACTATTATATTAACTCACTGTCGATTGAGGACGTCAGTTTACGAATTTTCATAATTTGTGGCAGGTTAAATTTTTCTGTTTCCACTTTTCTGCTCCAATATAAAGAAATCTGCGGCTGAAGCTTAACAACCCTATCATATAGGAGTACTAATGATAAGGACGCTATTAGTGGAAGAACGTATCACGAGTGATATCAGATTAATACTCGTTATGATCACTGGATGCACGCGGATTGGCTGATCAACACTTGCATAGATAGATTTCAGAGATAGATTTGAGGATCACCCAAACGATGACTATTTTATCATTGCGAGAGTCAAATTGCCCGAAATAAGGAAAAAGTAGTGGACCCTACTCTTTGAGTTATATTTTGTACCAATTTTTTTATGATAAAGCATCAAATTTCTGTATATAATTTGTATTAGTATAATTTGCCGTTTTGTGGTTTCACAGTGGGTCTCCAAATGTTGACTAAGTCCCACTCCCTATCGTACGCGCACTCGCTGAGCGCGCTCCCGGCGCTGGTGTGGGCGCGCGACGCTCGCGGCCCGCAGCAGTGCGCCGCGCTGTTGTACGGCAGCGTCGCGTGTTATAATGTTTTCAGAGGTTTGTACATACATACACACATACACTTTCAAAATTTATATTTATGCACAAGTTACGCATTATACTTACAATTTACATTATGTACATTATGTAAAAAAATAAATAAATCAAATAAATTAACTTCACGCTGTATCCCGCACACAGCAGGGTAGACAGAGGGAACCTAGTGTTAAGACACTCCGTTCCCCACTTTCTGCCGAATTGTGGAGGCATTGCGTGTTGAGTGGCAGAACTCAACGCCGCGCTTAACCTCGACATCAGAGCGAAGAAATGGAAATATAAATTTAAGTAAATATTTCATATCCTCGAGTGGGGATCGAACCCACAACCAGTCGCGAATACATTATATACGTCTATTTATTTAAAACACACATATCCCAAAAATATGAGATAAATTAAACTTAATTAATAAAAATATTTTTTACAGTGCTATACGAAGGGCCACGAGCTGGAACTGCATTAGTACTAATTTTTAGTAATTTAGTTAAATACCTTACTACATTTCACATAATGCCTATTATAAGAAGTTTTATTGCTTAAGTTGATGAAAATTAAATATTACAAGTGATATATTATTCGTTTTTGGCCCGAATTATTTGGGCCCGATGTGGCATGTAAACGCCACAGTTGTCGGTTTAGTTCCCAATCGGAATGATCAATGAAAATGAAAATGTCATTTTCACTCTAGTAGCGAGGCAATCCTGTTAATAAAATTCTGCCACTGTACACGTAAATTGGTTGGAAAATGATGTAGTTTTTTTGTTGGAAAACAATGTAATGTTTAAAATTTTTAAACATTTTGTACTTATTTTTTAAACATCCTTATGTCATTCTCCTTATTCCGCTTATTTTGATATATTATTAGTATTGATTTGCGGAATTGTAAAAATTTACGAAAAAATGTAAGTAGGTAGGTTAAATTGCTATAAAATATATAATTAAAAACATATGGATATCACAGAGTATTTATTTAGCATACATATCATTTTATTATTTACTTAGATTTAAAATATTTCAATATTATATTTTTTACATACGACTTGGTTAACATAGTATATTGTGCATTATTTCGCACTCTTAAAAAAGTGATCCAACTAAAAATTAATCTAATCAATCTAATCAATCCCCCGAGCGGGGATCAAACCCATAATAATCACTTGAAATCAAATGTCATTAGTGATTTCTCACAAATCGTAAATGTCTGAGTTAGGCCACTTTCATTCTGAGTATTACGATATTTTTAGGTAAGACAATTTTCCATATTAAAAAGAAACACAAATCGCATACCCTTTTTTATAACTTTTATTGAAATAAAGATTTTCCTCTTTTTCTATTAATTATATTGAAAATAAAAATTAACCTTATGTAAAAAAAATATAATATTTAATTTGATATACAATAAGTGTTTATATTAAAGTTATTTATATATCGATACTATATTATATGATACAATGTAAATTGTCTAAAAGTTAATGTATCAAATATTCTATTTTTATGATTTTCAAAGCCTTTTGTTAATAACTAATTAAAGATAAGCATTGATTACATACAAATAGCTTCAATATATTATATTACAGTTTATTTTTATGAAAAAAGTTACTATTTTTTTCCATAACATTTAAAAATTTTATTTAATCTATGTTTGAAATTAAATTATACATTGAATATTTAGAACGTAAGAATCATATATGAGATGTATTATAAATGGACAAAAAATATACATAAATAAAATTTAAAACAAAATCAATTTGCTATAATGTATAAAATAGGCTAAGCAAGGCATCCAAATATATATTAATAATAATTTAAAAAACGCAACAAGATGGCGGCATGATCGTTTTTAAAGTTATCTAGAATAAAGTTTGGATTAATTATTAAAATAATTTGTTAGTACTAGATTAATTATTAAAATAATTTGTTATCTATATACATTTAGTTATTTATTGTTGTCCTTTAATATTAAAAATAAAAGAAATAAAATTGTAAAAATAACTTGGCTCTTTTCAATGATTTAATTTTAATGCTATAAACCTTAAAACTAAATAAAACTTTTTTATTTTAGTACGTCTTTTAGTTTTTCTGTTCCGAAACTATTTTATTAAAAATACAATTTATAATAAAAATAAAATGCAGAGGTAAGATGTCCCATAAAAATTTCATCATGCTTTATCCCGAACATAGGGTAGGCAGAGGGGATATGGGAACCTAGTTTAAAAGTAACTTATTAAGATACTTTCGTTCTCAATTGTTGAGCAATGTGGTGCGTGTTGAATGGCGGAACTCAACGCCGTGCTTTCCCCGTCACTAGAGCAAGAAAATGAAAATGTTACATATATCATTCCCCTGAGTGGGAATCTAACCACAACCGTTTACAATCACACCCTTGTGCATCCAAGCTACTAGTCTCAAACTTACATTGAATTATTATTTATTATATTTGGTAATAATAAGTGTTCTACATTTTTTTAATTTTTAGTTTTAGTGCAAAATTAAGCATTATTTATTCATTTTTGTTTAAAAGTTGTGCCAATTTTAAAAGAAAATTTTTTTAACATTATTATTATTTATTCACATATGTTACATTCTTAGAAAGTCTATTAATTTCACTATCCCATTTAAAATCTTATTTATAATGTAAAAAATCGTATATAATGTAATTTGTTCTTAAATAAGAGCTGCTCAGAAATCACAATCTTAAAATAGTATGAAAACAATATATATATTATTAATATATTATTCTATAATTTTATCCTTCTTTACATATTACAATCAAAAATACAAAAAAAATATTATAAAATATAATAATTACAAAGTAAAAGCCATAGCATTCATTAAATAATTTAATTAGTTTTAAAAAAAAAAATCAGCTTCACGCTGTATTCCACATACAGCAGGTTAGGTATTGGGTAGGGAGAAGTAACATATTTTCCCAGAATTTTTTGAGGCATTGCATATTAAGTGGCCCGAGTCAATGTCGCCCTTGAGTGGATCGAACCCACAACCGTCGTGTAACAATCACAACTCCCTTGTTCTCTTGCGCCACAACAGCCTTAATTATATTTTTAATTATTATTTATGTCATTATAAAATTTTCTTTGTTATGTTAAAATGTTTTCTATTTCACCTTTGCATTGTTTTGTTAGTAATTTTAAAACACATATCATCTATCAATGTCAAAAGAAATTAAACACAATACAACTTTGTTTCAGTCTTTGGTGAAATTGAGCTCATATTATAATATAGATAATTATTATAAAAAAAAATTAAAACATATATGTAAAATTGTGACAACTACTTTATTTGTAGATGCAGAATAATTTATAATTTTTTTGATTAATATTTCTTATGGAAGTAGAAAAGATTCTTATTATACACACATACTTTAAATATTTATTCCTAAAAGTCTTCAAATAAAAAAATGCATGAATAATTATTAGTATTTGGTTGAGAATAATTTGTTTATAAGCTAGGCAGAGGGAACCTAGTGTTAAGAAACTCCCCATGTACCTCACAACTTATGATACATTGCATATTGAATGGCGGAACTCAACGCCACACTTTGTTACCAGAGTGGGGAAGTGAATATAATAAATTTCCATAAACAGAAATGCAACCAATAACCACCACTTTCTGTCTACAATATCAAACATTAACATATTGGGATTAAAATATTATATTTATCACAAAGGTATTTAAAGGTCAACTTTAATGGCATTCATTATTGACAAGAATGATTAAAAGTAGTGGATGCAGTAAACCATAAGGACTGTTTTATAGTATTTAATTTTCAGAAAATATATATAATCAATTTATTATGGAACATTATTATTTTTAGGATGTTATAATGATCTGTAACCGTAACTATCATTCATCTCAAATAAAAAAAAAAATAATATCCATAGCCATAGTTCAATATATTGGATCTTTTTTATTAGATTTGTGTAGAGAGAGATATATATATAAGTATTTACCTTAGTTATTGTATATTTATAAAATAACAACTCATTATCTCTGAGCAGGAAAACTTTGGAATAAAACAAATACAATACAAGTGTGATTAATAAAAATTTTGATATTTTAACAATTATCTAAGCACATAACATATTATTATATCAATAAATAACATTTATTAAGCAACTATGGGACCAATGGGGGATCATCCTGACCAATCATAACATCTTCATACATAATATTATTGTTTCTTCGTAAATTTATTTTCTGTCGAACATATTCAATTAGATTATACCTCCTTATTACTAGAACTAGACCGAATACTACAAGAGCTATAGTAAATATTGATACTACAGCTGCTGTAGCGTCGTGACTGGAGGCGTATGAACTAATAGGTATACAATCATCCCCATCGCTAATATATCCCTCCACACATTCACAACGATGTGTTTCTTCCTTACAAATATGATTGTCTCCAGGGCAGCTATTCGACAGTTTGGTCACATTGCAGAACAGGATGTTCTCTGTTAAAAAGAATAAAGTACTCTCATATACGTATACGTCCTGAACGAATTGATTCAATTAAATAATTGTAGGTACTTACCCGTGTACGCGTAATGTATAATATTAAATAGTATAACTATTATAATATCGATTGTTCTAAAACCCATTGTCGTTTAGTTGTCTCGACAGGTTTCACATCACAAATTGTAACGGGTTAAATTAGTTTTTTGTCTAGTTCACTTTCGTTTGTTATATATCTTTCTCCAGGTTCAGTCGCGCGAGCAAAACAAATGTCATACAGAGAATAACATCGAGTTAGCTGTCAACTTGACGTCACTTGCTACGTTTTGTTAATGCTTATTGCATTATATAGTCGAATACCATACATTTTGAATCGAAATTAAAAAATGAAGTTTAAGCGTAGAACATTTTAATTCACAATATTATTGTAGAACAAAAAAAGATTTATTTTTATTTGTGCTTAGACAATATATACTTTTTACTAATTAGGCGATTTACAAAAAGGCAAATTTCATTAGATGGATTTTGATATAAGAATAAATAAAACTATCAATAACATATTTAAAAGTCTATTTAATAAACAATAATTATAAATAGCGTACGGGATTCGTATTATTTTACAAAAGAGTAATTCGATATAAGGCTTATAAGTAACAGGGCAGGTTATAGTGACGTCTAAAACGAATACAATACTTGAAAAGTAAAAATATTCAGAAACATTATAAAAAACATTGTCTTTGGTTTGTACTCTGTGCAATATTTTTTTATTGTCTTTCTGTAAATAACTAATTATGATCTGATGTTATTTAAAAGTTATATTCTTCACCAGAGCCATAAGTATACTTTTCTGGTAGCACATAGTCTGCAGGATCATGGCCGTAAGATTCAACTCCACCGTTGCCATCGCTAGCACCCTCTCTAAAAAAATAATTAAAATACCATAAATTACACAAATAGAATAAAATAAACAGTGGTTTATGATTAAAAAAAAAAGGTAACTTGAACTTTTAAGAGGCCTTACCTTAATTCTTCATGATCATTTACAACTGGTACTTTTTCCTTGTCTCTTTCATCCGCCTCCTCCTCTTTGGCATTACGTTTATCCTCACGGTATTTTTCTGTTGGAACAAAGTTCATATAATTTTGTCAATAAAAAATAATAACATTAGAAATCATTTATTTAACTTTTATTTTGAAGGTCATAAGTAATTTATATTTATATAAGTAATATAATATACAATAGAAAGCTTTTTATAATCAAACTACTATATCGGTTATTTATTTAAATTAGATCTAATTTTAATAATCTTTTCTAATATTTTTTTGAATAAAACAGCATAATATTAAAAAATCCATTTTAAAACTCTTCTTAACAGTTTTAGCGGTCGTTTCAAAGGTTTTAGTCTTAATTCACCTCGCCTCTCTTGTGGGTGGCTATGTGCTCCTGCCTCTTGACCTTTATCATGACCAAATGAGTCTTGTGTCTCTAACTCGTAGTGATCACCCGCTTTTTTGTGGTAAGAGTCGAAATGTTGGTACCCTTTCTTGCCTCCTCCGGTCTTCTTGCGTGAGTAACCGATTTCACCGTCTCCCTCGCTTTCATAGGATTTGTGGAAATTTTCAGGCTGAAAAATGTTGATGGTAAAACCCGATTTGATTTCATGACCTATATCTATTTAATCTACTAATTCATTATATAAAAATATATATTATGCGTTAATATAAGAAATATAAATATTAAAACTTATAAAAGCTTTTTAAAAAATTAATTAATTGTTTTATATTTATAAGTAATTTAGAGGTAATGTTTTATTAGATTATTCTTCGTAGTACTTACGGGCGCAGCTCTCGCCTCCCGCACATACGTTCCAACAGACACTGTGTCATCCACCATTTCTAGATCTTTTAGAATTGGAATTGCCACTGCAAAGTGGAAGAAACCCAACACAAGTAGCCTTAAACTAATCATGATTAAACACTTGTAAAACTAAGTTTTTTTATTTAGTTATGTTTATGTGTTCATCTGTGGTTGATCTTTAAATGACACTATTTTTGTTATTTGGCTGAAAAACTATCGAACTCGTGCTTTGTATAATAAAAAAGTAACACAAATGTCACGTCTTCTTTGAATTTGGCAACGACAAAAACTGTTCCGTCCAAAGCTGTTTTACGAACTCCACATTATATTTCAAATCTTGTATTTTATATAACTGTCGATTGCAAATTATTTCACAACTCTGGTCTCCACCAGTCTTTCTTAGCGTATTAACTTTTTATAAAGCATTGTTCAAATAATGACATTATTTTAGAGTTTTTTCATTCCTAGTGCAACACTTTTCTTTTGAAGTAAAACGGTATTACGGTTTTATCAATGATTTTTGAATGGAGTTACTCAAACTTATGGTTATTTTTTAAAATTTTTTTTTGGTGTGTAATTGATAATAAATAAACTAAATTGAACTTGACTGACAACCGAAACAGATTTGGATAATATTATAATTAAAGCAGAAAAAGTAGGATATTTTAGGACAGAAACATCAGACATTCCAATAAGAACAATATTAATTAAACTCGTATTGAAAAATAAAATGATAAAATTCATTAACTTTCTGAACTTTTTTGGACATAAACTGTAATATGTTTATACACGTAGGTATATTATAAAAATGTTGAGGGTGTTGTGGTGCATTGGCACAGCGCAGCGTCTTTTCGTAACGGTATTAATTAATATTTTACTACAATAAGTACCTATATATAACAGCTTTTCCCGCGTAGCAGCAAGTTAGCCACAGCGAACCTGGAGTTAAAGTACTCGGTTCCCTTTTTCCCGTCCAATTTTGGAGACATTGCGTATTTAGTGTTGAGTGGCGGAACTGAAAGCCGCGCTATATCTTTTTACTAGAGTGAGGATACGATTGATTACCCCAACTGGGAATGGAACAACTATTACTTTTACATTTACAGTCAGTCTCACTGGACCAAGACAGCCTCCTTTTCGAAATATCAATTCGAGGATTGCCAAAACAACGTCGTGAGCACGATTTCAATTAATACAAATAAATGTTACGGACGAAATAGGATTTACGAACACAACGTGATATTATTTTGTAAGCCAACACAAAGAGTAGATATAGACAGTATTGTATTATATTACTAATAGTTTATTGTACTCCTGCGGTTATCCACGGGTAGGTGACCCGTGAAGTTAATTTGTTACTCAATACTCATATAAGCAATAGTATCTATCGAGTGATAATGCAATCGTTGTTTGGAGTGATTAGGTAAATTGAAATTTATGCGTTATTCCACTGACGTAGTATTAAGAGTGGCTAGCCATCCCATAATCTCGATATACAGGATGGAAGTGTCAGCACCACTTTAAATGAAACCACAGTTTTAACTACTCTATAAAAGCCTAATACAATTAAAAAAATGTTTTTTTTAATCATAAATGAAAAAGTGATTTTTTCAAACAAAATAATAAAATTATTGTTGTAATATAAAACGCCATTTGCCAAGAACAACGCATGCACACATAACTCTATCAAAGGGAAACTGCCGCATATGCAGTATGGATAAACATTGTGAAATGAAAAAAAATCCCACGTCTAAACTGTTGGGGTATCTTGATTAATTTCTATAGATATGGGTTTTAAATATTTTACCCTATACATATTCCTTTTTGAGTGGCGTAGCTCAAGGCTGCGTCTTCTCTTATCATCTATTTCTTTCAGAAAATAAAAATATTTCATTCGAGCCCACAACTATCGCATTTACAATCAGTAATTGTACCGCCATCCCTTGACTGCTTGATTAATTTCTTTAGGGTTTGAAATATTTTACTTATATGTTGTTTCCGTAAAAGGAGCGCTGCCTTTTCCACTCTGTATAACGAAAATTGCCCAGTGCGTGGAGAGCGAAGTGCCTTAATACTGTATAAATGTTCTATTAAATTCTCTCTTTCTTTAAAATATTTGTACAAAGATTTAACGATAATAAAAATAATTTATAAGTCTGTACAACTGTAAAAAGACTAATAACATTTAGGTAACATTTATTTCCAATAATATTATTTCAGTTTTGTTAAAGATTTATCGGCGCTAGTGAAAGCAGTGTAGACGGTAACACTCTTCTCCTTCAGTATAGATGGTAAACTATTCTTGTCTTCTGAATGCACCTTTACGGCTGTTGGTAGTATTTTATAATTGAATTCGTACTCCCTTTTCAGTTGCAGTTTGTCTAGTACTTTTGCTCTGTAACATTACATATTGATTCACTTCTCGAAGGGTTCTTTTTTATGGATTTAAAAAAAATGGTTAATAATTGAGGCCAGTCGTGGTGCGGGGGCACAAAGTGTGACTGTAAGGACGACAGGTTGTGGGTTCGATGCCCACTCGAGGAAATTAAATATTTAATATCTTCATTAAACCACTCAACACACAATACCTCCAGAATTCGGAGGAAAATAAGGAACGGAATTGTTGTGTATAGGATATAGCGTTGACACAAAATAAAAGGTTAATAGTTTGACTTGTATCTATTATCAAAATCACATGATTTTATTAGATTTTGTAAATATCTATTAAGGGTTTCAAGAACGTATATTAAATGTACTCGTATATCAACAAATTTCTAGTAAACAAAAATTACGTTGAGATAATCCTTTAGATTTAAATAAGACAGGTTTTAATTTATGGAACAGTCCAAGTTTCAACATAAGGGGTTCAGTAGTTTTTTAACAGGGATATCAATGTATTTTTGAAGGGGAGATATACAATATGTTGATATCTCAACATATTGTATACCTTCCCTACAATTCCTATATAATTGACTGGTAATTGAAGTTATAGCAGATCAAAATTTTTATTAAATTTAGTTAAATAGGAAATGTTTCGGAAAATAAAGGAGTAGAAATGAATGAAGATATAAAATGTTTAAATATGATATTATATTTAAAATAACGAATTGCATATTAATTTTCTTTAATTTCGCTGTATCCCGCACATTATATGTGAGGCAAAGGCAACCTGAGAGCTTAGTGTATGTATTTATGACAATCTATTCTCATTAAGAAACTCTATTAAAATTTTCTCAAAATAATAATTTCGTGTACTAACACAGAATCATCGGATACGTCGAACCGTAGTACTGGAAAGCCTAAATCTCTTCCTCGATGTATTGAGTTCTTTGCTAGCAACTGGGTGATTTCAGATGCCTTTGGTGTGTTAGGTGGAACTATGAGAATTATCTGAAATTAAATAATGATTATAAAATGTAATCCATAAAATTTGAGTAACATATTAAATATATATACGATAATATCTACATACTTTTACATAAATTTCAAGGTCCCGTGTGTCCTTATCCACATACATACATGTTATAATGCTTATATTTATGTGAATTTAAAAACGAAATCATTTATTCAAATATAAATCAGCTTCACGCTGTATCCCGCACACAGTAGGGAACCTAGTGTTAAAACACTCCGTTCTCCACTTTCTGCCGAATTCTGGAGGCATAGCGTGTTGAGTGGCAGAACTCAACGCCGCGTTTTCCCTCGAAACCAGAGCGAAGAAATGGAAATTTAAAAATTAATTTAAATAAATATTTCATCTCCTCGAATAGGGATCGAACCCACAACCAGTCGGTTTTACAGTCACACTCTGTGCCCCTGCGCCATGACTGGCCTTCAAATATATTTTATAAACAATGCGCGTTGACTGTCGGGACTTAACGCCGCCAAAAAAAAAGTCAAATATTGTCAATTATACTGATAAACAAAACCAAAATACTGGAACCTGCATAATATTATGCACTTTGTATTTATCATGCAGTCCAGGTGCTCTCAAACAGTGCGCAGTCATCAGCATTAGTTTCTTCGATCTCGGACATTTGACGCATCGCGACCATTTTTCCAGCATAGCCGCGTCCCACGGACACGTGGCGCTGCAGAGGGCTACACCACGTATCCTAGACCAGCCTAGCTTAGCTTCTTGCTGCTCAGCTAACATAGAATGACCTTAGCGAAAGAAAAAAAAAATTACGTATTTCAAAAAAAGATTTTCTTTGTTGCACGCTTTATCCCAAACCAAAGAGAACAAAGCGGTAAACGCGACCGTCTACACCTGTGGCCCTTTTGCTTCATCCACTTTCATCAACCTCTTCATACATGCACCTTTATGGTTTTTAAATGAGCTTCCTCCAGTACCATCGATACTGAGTGCTAGAAGCTCAACCGAGATCAAAAAAAAATCTAAAATTAACTTAATTTTATTTAGTCACTAAACATAAAACCTAGATTAACATAAGAACCTTGAGCTAGTGTCCTAGTCACGTAATCAGAAAGCACAACGTGATTGTTCATGCCTGGTTTTTTCTCCTCCCCCGGCCACGCCAGTCTGGAATATTCTCTGACGAATCGCAGTACGCGAGGCACGTCAGCGGGGCGGGCGCGACGTACTCGCAGACGTAGATCTTCTGTTCCTTTTACCTTGAAGAAGAAGGACTTATTTAGATAGAATTAATACGTAACTATACTTATTATAAAATGTGTGTGTCTGTACATGAAATACATATATATAAAAAAATGTTATTGCCCATCTTTATTAATGTAATAGAACCCGAAACAATGATTTTTTTTAAATTTTTGTCTGTTTTTCTGTCTGCTTGTCTGCTGTTAGGTCCTTAAAAAGGGAAAAGACGGAACCCTTATAGGATCACTTTGTTGTCCATCTGTTAATCTGTAAAGATCATCTTACTTATTTAGATTAGATCGCATTGAGATATCAATTTGAAACTAATATCAGATTCAGGTTTACAGTTCATTGGAGCACAGAAATTAAGCTTCTAATACAATGCAGTCAAAAGATATGAGCATTTATGTATTGTTTTTGCTTCATTTTGTATGAAACTCGCCGCGTAATCAAAACCTATAGGATACTTCCCGTAGACCTACAGTTATGAAATTTAGGGCGAAATTAGATCTTATAATACAAATAAAGAAAAAAAAACTGAAAAGTAAAAATTTATAGATATTTCATAAAAAAATCATTACATATTTATATTTGTATGAATTATACAAAATAAGTGTATATGCCCGCATACTTAGTTTGTTAACTTTATTAATAGTCATACTGCTGAAATTGGAGTCCGACTCGCTTTTGGTCGGTTTTTTTCTTAAATACACTTAAATAAGCATTCCTATAATTCAATGGGGCATATCCGCACGGAGGCTACTAGTTCATTAAAATGTTTCTTTTACTTGTAATTTATTTTTTAAAAACTCTTTTTTGGGTCTCAACAAGTAGGTAAAAAGAATAATACGTCCAAGTAAAAAGAGTGAGAGGAGTTATTATACGAATAGATTACGAGCGTGTATAGTGTTAGTGAAACAGCCAATGTATACGGCGAGGGTTTCTGTATGAAATGTGGGTCTGAGTGTCTCTAATAAATTGTTAATATCAATTAAAACATTAAAACAAATATTTTAAATTCTTATTTCTAAATAAGAATTTAAAATTTAATAATATTTACATGTTTTCTAAAACATGTAAAGATTTTGAACGTAGCCGGATTTGAGCCCCGCCTCTTGGAAACTGTCCAAGCGCTCTTACCGCTTATTTATGTTATTACAATCTATTTATGTTGTTAGTTAAAAAAATATATGTTTTATAAATAAGTATATTTTTTACTAAGTGTGAAATAACACTTTAAAAATGTTTTAAATACTTGGTATTTTATAAATAGTTGTACTAACCATAATTTGTTTTGAGGTTTTATCTGCTTTAGGTTTGTCGGCAAAGTTTCTTCGAATGCTTCTCCAGTTTGAAATTAAACAGTTAGTTAAGGAGATCGGTTGAAATGAAAGATTTTGTCTCGGAACTGATCTCACGAACCTCATTACATACGACATTGTAGAGGAAGAGAGGAGAGTAGATACACTATTTATACTTCTTGTAAAACATTTTGAGGTTCTTTTTTGTGTGTTTAGGTAAAATAAATATATAGGTTCACAAAATTTTATATCTAGCCATTGTGACAGGTGATTTTGACAAACGTATTTTTTTCTTTACTTATCTATAAAAAGGTCGGTAAAAAGTATAGGTATAGTTATTCAATAAGTATTATTTGCATTTCACACAGAAGCCTATATTTTCTTCGTTATATTAAAAATATTTTCTCATAATTGTATATGAACCCACAACCATCGTGTTCATTAGATTAGGTAAGGTCATTGCAACTACACTTCGGTGACATTTAATTATTTTTTTACTTTAATATAATAATAATAAGCTAATTATTATTAATATATAGTACCGTATTTCATTTTAAATGGAAACAATCAATTATCTACGGTACCTAGTTAGCTCTCAATAACTGATCTATTATAGAAACTAAAAAAATTATAAATTTCAACTTGACAGTGTCATTAAAATGAATATAATCGAAAACATAATTTACAACAAGAAAATAATATTTTAGGAATAATAATCAAAAAATGAGGTCAACATGAAATAAATCGATTAAAATAATACTGAAATGATATTTATAAAGTGATAAAAAAACAGTAAAATTAAAAATGGCAGTCAATCATAGTCTTCAAATTCTGAAAAATAATGTTCTCTTAAAGCAAAACTGTCTTCAACTACTCAATTTTACTGCAAAACGCTTCAGGAGGAGGTCACCATGTGATGAATGTTTGGTTTCAGTGGCAAAGAATCCAGTAAGAAAAAATCTTGTAATTCGAATATAATTATATTTAGCTGTTGCTCGTAATATTTTTTTGGAATTTGTGCTGTAAATTGAATAATTCAGTTTTGCTCGTTCCCGTGGAAATTTCGAGATTTCCTCTCCTAATCCTCCCCTATACTTCCTACCGTTGGGGAGGATTAAGGAGTGCCAAGGTACAACTTTTTAAGTCAAATAGTTTTGTCTGTCGCTCTGTAAAGAATGAGTTTTATGTATAATATATTATAATATAAAAACATGATAAAAAGATTGTAAATTACAAAAGCACTCCGATCTCTTTATATTTAGTACAAAATTTTAGATTTTTTAATTATATTATATTAAATTAAATTATTCCTTTATCTTAACAAAGGTTTTTGTCACGCTTTTGATACATGGTGATATATTAAAATTCACTTTTGTGACGTTGGAACATGCCAGATTGAACGCAATGGGTATGAGTTCAATTTATGCAAAATACTTATATTTTTGAGGCCAGTCGTGGCACAAAGTGTGACTGTAAAATCGACTGATTGTGTGTTGTGGTTGTTGTGTTAACACTAGGTTCCCTCTGCCTACCCTGCTGTGTGCGGGATACAGTGTGAAGCTGATCTTACTTAAATTTTTCTGTTCCTCTTCTTTCCAATTACTTAAAACGTACTTATTAGGTTTCGCCACTTAGTATGAAATAGACATTACCTAAACTCCAAAATAATAAACAAACTGGGCAATGCACACATGGAAAATAATACCTTATACTTTTTAAATAGTAATAAACAACTTCATCAAAGATTATGATTGTAAACGATCCCCATTCCATTTTAACCCGCAATGTCTCGGAAATTGGGCGGTGAGTGGGAACGGAGAGTTTGAACAGCAGGTCCCCTCTGACTTCCCTACTATAGGCGGGATACGGTGTGAAGCTATAAAAATAATTAACTTCACTTAAATTACCAATTTCCTTTCTACTTAGTGTTTTGACATTAACGAGGTGCTAGTGGAGCGTGGAAATCAGTGCCACGCTAAGTTAATTAGATCGTTTCTATACAACCACTACTGGCCTCGAGAGCCCAGCGTCGTCGGTCTTTGGATGTGCCTCAACTGTCCATACCTTCAAGTGCTGACAGAGAAATATGCACATTCTGGTACGGTATATAATTTGATACAAATTTTTAGTTCATTAATTTTGTAGGATAGATATAAATAATTTAGTAAAAGTCCATTCGGTTCTCCTTAACCTATTTTAGTGTGTCATAACCAAACGCCGGATGCAAGTTAAAGAAACGAGTAGATACACTCTGGTATCGAGGTAAAGCGCGGCGTTGAGTTTCACCGTTCAACACGTAATCACTCAACACAAGGTTTCCTCTACTGAACCTGCTGAGTGCGCGATCAAAACCGATTTAGCTTAGCAGTTTTTGAGATGGTTATTGTTTAATTGATGGTTATCATTCAAAACATTTTTAGATATTATGTATATAATTTTATAGTTGACGGGAATTTGGAAATTATATTAAAATAATTTATCTTATCAGGCGATCGACTATTGGCTCTAGAACTCCTAAAACGTACAAAAGAAAAAAAGTTAGTAGGAGTTTGCGTCGCCAATAAAACTTTTCCTTGGATGGCAGACGAGCTGGAGGAATGGGCGCATTACACGATGTCCAAACCTGAACGTAACAGGATGTATTTTATTGCACACTGCTTGAAAAGCCCTAATTTGTTTAATAAATATAATGTCAATTATTTATATGATGTAAGCTTACAATTATATTTTTGAATATTTTTTAAAATAGTCTCCCAATTTTAAGAATATTAATTTTAAACGCAACGCAACTTTAAATCATTATTAGTTTTTTTTCCTAATTAATTACAGATTTTGTAGATTTTTTTGATTCAATAGCACATGTTTTTGGGGTTAGACATCTGTTCTCATCATCTATATGGATAGCTGCCTTATCATTAAAATATCAAGAAGTATAGATAAATCCCTGTACTAGGAACTGAACCAGAGATGAATACTGGTTGATGCGTAAAAATTATGATAATTTATATATTTTTAATATGAAAAAATTAAACAAGAGCTATGTATGATATGATGTTAAATGATGAGTTGCAGAATAGAATAGACTTTTAAATGAGAGTACCGGACGTTTGTATGTATGTAGTTGGCGGATGGACCTGCCTCTAGATGGGGTATAATGCTGTTTAGTGCGCTAGGATCGATTGCCCATCATTCATGCATTCATGTACATATGTTATACACGCACAAAAAAAAATAGATACCTAAATGTATATTATTTTATTACACGCACATATATATACAATATTGTGTGTTGAATGATTAAATCTAACGTCACATTTTGTAAAGTAAGGAAAGAACCTGCACTCAGCGAATTTCACCCTTCAACCATTCTATAATCTAGCAACCAATACATAATAATTGAAATTTATTCAACTTTTTCTCAGGTGGAGGTTCTGGGTACGTCATCAGATGTCGCCGGTCAAGGCGTAGGAACCCTCTTATTAAAAACCGCTCTCATGCATGCTGAAGAGCTCCGATATCCTCTAGTACAGGTTATTTCACTTAGTGACTACACGTAAGTTTCAAAAATAATAATCTTTCAAGTTTTATCTCAGTTTTCTTTTTTGTGAATTTTTAGCCACTTACCACAGGTCTCAATAACATATCTCTCTTTAACAATCTGATATGATACATAAACATTAATAATTATTATTATGTATAATATTAACATTAGATATATAATCGTGTAACACATATAGATCTATTGCATGTCTGTATATGTATAGTTTAACAGATTGTTAAAGGTAAATAATTTATTGAGACCGGCCGTAAAAGACTTTTGAAATAAGAGAAATGTTGAGTACCTAATATCATATTAAATGCCAACATTTTTTAGCTTCACTTTGCATTTATTTATCTGTTTACCCTAACAGAAATCAATTTAATGTTATTAAAAGAAGTCTTATTAAATTTATATATGTTTTACTATTTTAGTTCGAAAATATGTGAAAAGTGTGGCATGAAACGTGAGTGGTCTATGAATTATTCAGATTTCATCGACGACGCTGGTCAAAGAGTGTTCTTTCCTAGAAGACCACACCATGCGGTCAACGTTTATGTCAAATATTACGATCCACTGTTGGGAGGAAAAGAGCCTTGCAAGCCACCATTTTTGTAATAACTTTTAGAAAAGTCTCTATTTTTATATGAACAAAACAATTAAAACAGGATGGAAAAACAATTCAATGTTTATTTTTCTATTTTTAAGCTAGCAATAAATGATTTCATTTCAGATCTTAAGGTACCAATATTATAAAATCTTAATTTGTTTTGTTGAACATGCTAAACTCGGGAAATGCTGTCTCGAATAAATATTTTTTTGGGTTTGATGAGAGCTATATACACAAAATTACATTAATTGTTCCGATTTAACTTACTGTAACTGCAGTCAGTGTCATACACTGTTTGCATTTGACCATGTGCGTGAAACCGCAGATAAAAGTCAATTTAGAAATAAGTGACGAAAATAGCTATATTGTGGGTAATCTAAATTTATTAGAATAAATAAAAAACTTCGCCACCGTCGACCTTACGCCACATAAAGCAACGCTTCATCCAATCGTTTCGGTCATTGCGCGAAAAGAACTACCTGCGACGTTTTTACGCAAATTTTTATTTAATTTACAAATTCACTGTGAAATTAGTTTCTAAACGCCTAATATAATGCAATAATGTGTTTTTATAAAAGTGGCAAAGAAGTGAGGAAAAATAAGAAAGCTAAGATATCACTATTAAGTACATGAAAAGAGATGAAAAATATGAAAAAAGCAGATATATGAAAAAAAACTTTATTAAATATTAATATGATGATACAAGTTAAATAAATGGCAAAAATTATGAAAATTAAAATGAGTTTTTATGATGATGATGATGATGATGGTGATGATAAAGATGGAAAGAAATTTAACAAAGTCTCTCTTGTCTTCGAAAAAACATTTTAAGTGTTCAAAATAAAGTTACTTATTAAAATATTCAAGTTTAAATAAAAACAAAACTTATATGAATTATGAAAATTACTTAAAGGGAAACTTCAAAAGCACGGTTATGAATATTAAGTTGCAGTTCCTAAAAAAAAAAAGTTTTTGAATTACTGAAGCCATCAAACACTTTTATTGTGGAATTTCAAGTGTTATAATTATTAGATGTTCCTTACATTGTATGATTAAAATATTAACTGTATGTATGTATCATTTTATAAATATAGATTTGATTACTATAGACTGCCAAGGTTAGTACTGTACTTCCTCAAATAATGAAAGTATTCTTTAAACCTTGATTTAATGATGTATTCAAAAGCAAAAATAAAATGTGAGAGAATCGATCAAATCTTTCGTTTGTACTTTTTTATAATTACACTGCTAATCTAAACTATACATATAAAACTAATCCTTAAAAATTATTTACAAAATATTTTATGTATCTAATTTTTTTTCGCGTATCCCCATTGGGAGCCTCCCTCCTTGCCTCCCTTCTTGCCGTGCTGGCTGTGTTTCTCGTGATGATCTTCGTGACCGCTCTTTCCTCGGTGTCCTTTATGATCGGCGTCTAGATGGCCTTTGTTGCTATAATATTAAACAATTATTAATTTTGGTTATTGAGATTATGAATCTTTATCTTCATATTATATATTGTATGTAGATAGTAGGGGTTAAATATGAAAAAATGATTATAAAAAACACTATTATATTTCCTTTTTCCTTTCAGTATAGAAAAAAAATATTAGTTGTTTGGGTCATAAAGTGTGACAATTTTTCCTGAAACAAAAAGTAGCGAAACGAAGAAATAATCTTTAAATTGTTTCACTAAGGTCACTTAATGCAGGATATATAGAAGACAAAAACAAACATATTGAAAACTCGTGCCTCTTGGAAATCGTCCAATTTTTAGACTTTTTCAATGTTATACTTTTCTTTGCCAAGTGTGAAATCTATACTGATTAGATAAAGCTAAATAGTTTGGTTGTTTGAACGCACTAATGTTTCAAACCGAAAAATTATTTTTGTGCTGGATATTTCATTTAGCGTGGAAGGCTATGGTCCACGTTACATCACGTTAATCGTTTTAATAAAGGGCAAAACAGGTGGCAGATAGGAAACCTAGAGAGGATAAAAAAAAGAGAGGAAGGCCTCCGAATTGATAGGATGAGGATCGAAAAGTACCTGCAGATACATTGTGGATCAGAAAAACTCACGATAACGAGATATGGAAGGCTTTGGGGGAGGCTTATGTTAAGCCAAAACAGTCTTTACCGGTGTTGATAATATGAAAACTTTCTATTATAATTATTATAAATTGTTAATAAAGGCTTTTATTAGCATCTTTATATTTCTCGAAAGCAGTCGTGGCGCAGGGACTCAAGTGTGTGTAAACGCAAGTGGTTGTGGATTCGATCCCCACTCGAGGAAATAAAATATTTATTTAACTTTGTATTTTCATTTCTTCAGCGTTAAGTTTCGCCCCTCAACACGCATTGTCTTCGGAATTCGAAATTGAGAAGGGTGTGTCTTAACACGGATTTCCCTCAGACTACCCTGCTGTGTGCGGGAGATACGGCGTGAAGCTGGTTTGATTTTGATTTTATTATGTTTAATTTGTCCTGAGGATCAAGGTTTTCAATAAAACCGATCTTTTGCGAAGTTTGCGTACAGATCTATCACATAGTGGCCTCTTAGAGAATATAAAAATGTTTTACTGTGACGCATTAGTTTGGATTCAACTCTGACTAACCACAGGCCCAGAGATGGTAACCAAATAATGCGTAAGACTTATCGCTATTACGCAAATTGAGCCCTTCCACCAATTCGCGTGTATATCTCTTGCGCTCCATTCTGCCGGCTAATAAAGGCAAGCAAAAGAGGAGGATACATTAAAATTCCTCTCCGAAGGTCTCAGGTACGTTGGGGTGCCTCTCTCCAACAGCTCGCCACAAGCTGCCCTGCGGGCTTATTATTACTACCTGCGGTCGGAGTTACCTCGGAGGTATATATTTCTATTTGACCATGGAGGCAGAGCCGGACTTGAAAGCTAGTCACATTATAAATATTTTGAAATTTGATTTGAGTTTTACCTATATCCCTTCTTTCCATGTTCAGTGAAGTCATGTCCCGCGTTCACATGATGCACCTTCTTCTTTCCACTCTCGTTGCTAGCGTGCTTGGCGTTAAACTTGCCGTATCTGTGATGTTCTCCGCCTTTGTGGAAGTCGTCGTAGAACTTGTGCTCCTTGTGGAATTCGTCCTTGTGGTACTTGTTGTGGAAACCTGAAATTGTTTTGTTTAAATTTTAATATTATAATATACAGCTGTAGATTTCAAAATCAGATAGTCTAGAACCTTATAGAAAATAGTGGCATAGCCTTTAATTTTTTTCTTGGCAACAATAAGCAAATTAGTAATTAGTAATTAGCAATATGCCAGATTCATAATTTTTTTTGTTAAAAAATATCAAAAGCTATTTCGATACAAATAAGAAGTAATTATTAGTATATTATAGATTCACTGCACGTGTGTTCATTATATTTCAAGGGACATGCGACTTAATTGTAGTAATCCCTTTGAAATGTCCCTTGAGGGACGCAATGAAGAAAAATGATTAAATTATTTATCTTAGCCATTTCAATTCAGAAATAATAAAAATTTTAACAGCTTCATGGTTATTTTCGCGTAGCGGGGCAGGCAGAACTTAGTGTTAAGACACTCGCGCATTTATAATATAAATATGCAACATCGTGATGCAATTTGGCCGACTTAACAAAAGTTCTATACAATTCTTCTGTGACCCAATATCTATTGTTAAAGTAAACAAAGTGACACTTTGCGGTGAGAGAAAGTGAATATTATTTATATTAGTCTCGTTACATAAACTCATTTATCGGTTTGTATTGATGGCTTGACCTTATCGTAATTTGAATAATTTGGTTTCGTTTTGCTCTCTTTTAATAATAAGTTTCTATTTTCCACGCCTTTGTTATGTAACCTTGGTTTTATTATAATTAATGTTTGTAATGTTACTATTATAAAGTTGAGGTTATCGTGGTGTAGATGTTAGGTGCAATGGTTTTGGGTTCAAATCTGAGGGGAGCAATATTTATATGTTTAACTAGCTTACAACTTCTATTTCCTGATGGGTGGATTTTTCAATAATATTTTATATATTACATTTACCTACCTTTAGTCTTATGTCCTTTTTTATGACCTTTCTTTTCGCCGAAATGGGCTCCTCTTGAGCCAAAGGCTTCCTCATCATGAGACCCCTTATGGTTAGCTTCATCATGATGTTTCTTCTTCTGACCACCGGCTTCCTCATACTCTTTGCGATGATGTTCGTCTTTCTTAAAACCTTTGGCACCCTTGTCCAAATAGTGATCGGAGTTAGAGCCTTTAGTTGACTGAAATTAAAAAGAAAACAGTTGTAACAATATCTTTATACAAAATTTTTGTTCTTTTACCGTCTATAATATTTGTATAACCTCACGTATCCTACATATAACAAGATGCGTAGAGAGAACCTAGTGTTAGGACACGCCTTCCTAGCTCCACTTCATGACAAATTTAGAGGCACTGCATGTTGTTTGGCGGAACCTAACTTTGCCTTGGCTAGAGAATAAAATAATTTAAACCGTTATTATGGGCTTTCGAATGACAATAAAACCTACAACCATCACGCACATGGCATAATCAGGCCCTGTGCCATGCCGGCCTCAATTTTCAGGGTTCTTAGGTACCTCAAAAGTTAAAAACAAAACATTTATAGGATCATTTTATTGTCCGTCCGTCAAGATATCCAGATAGCGTGGAGGATCAAGCTTAAAAATGGCAAATATTTAGAATGGTTCCTTGAAACAAAGAAAAATATCAACATTTATGCATCGTTTTTGCAGCATTTTAATTTCAGTATGGAACCTTCCGTAAACATACATATATGATATTTACACCAAGTGAGAACTTACATAACAAATAAAGAAAAATATCAAAGTAAAAATTTATAGGTGTTTAAAAAAAATTGTGCACATAGAGTTCGCGTACTTAAATATGTCTTTCAAAGTTATATTTCCCTATAACCGTTACCCTATAATCTTGAAATAGGTACAGAAACCTCAGTGAACGAATCTGACTCACACTTAACCGATTCTTTAATTATTATAAGATACACGTGATAAAAAGAATAATAAACACAATATGTAATTAAAAAAAGCAAGGTCTTACAATATAATTTACAACACATATGTACTTAACTAGTCGTATGAATTATCATTTTCGTTATAATTATCTTCTTAAGTTATAATTAAGTACTATTATACTATGCGTTGTAAAAGAATTATATGAAAACAAATGATTGAAGGCCAGTGAGTGAGCAATGAGGCCAGTCGTGGCGCAGCGGCACAAAGTGTGACTGTAAAACCGACTGGTTGTGGGTTCGATCCACACTCGAGGAGATACTGTAATTACTTAAATTTATATTTCCATCCATACTATTTAATATTTACTTAAATTTATATTTTCATTTCTTCGATCTGGTGTCGAGGCAAAGCGCGGCGTTAAGTTCTGCCACTAAACACGCAATGCTTCCAGAATTCGGCAGAAAGTGGGGAACGGAGTGTCTTAACACTAGGTTTCTTCTGCCTACCATGCTGCGTGCGGGATACAGCGTGAAGCTGATTTATTTTATTTTAAATAAATTAAGGAAAAGTCTACCTAGATATTCACAATATAATTACTAACTATCTACAGTTTTTAAGCTTCACGCTGTATCCCGTACATAGCAGGGTAGGCAGAAAGAGCATGGTAATCTAGTGTTAAGATACTACGTTCACCATTAGGACATTCCGTTTTTCGCACCGAATTTTTGAACCATTGCGTGTTGACTGGCGGATCTCAACACCGCGCTTGCCCCGTTACCAGAGCGAAGAAATGATAATATTCAATATTTAATTGCCCCGAGTGGGAATCGAACCCACAGCCGACCGACAATTGAATCTTACTTCTCTTTAGAAAATAAAGAAAATGACATAAAGAAATGAATTTTTAAAAGGTATAGATAGCGATGTCTCGATAGTTTTGCATTTTACGATCAATTAAAGAAATCAAATTAACTAAGGCTAATTTGGTAGGTGTTAGTAGGTCAGGTCCCTATCATTCATATAGAAGTAACTAAGAAGTGAGTACAGTGTAATATATTACACATGCCTCACTGTAAGTTTGGGAGGTAACTCTGACCGCAGGTATAGTGGATTCAATTAAACATATATAATTATTCTTTTCCTCAATAAAAGCTCTATTTAACATAGAAGTTTTTTTTCATTCGATCTAGTAAGTAGTTCTTGAGATTGGGGTGTTAAACTAAACAAACTCTTTGAGCTTATAGTATTAGTATAGATGGTAGTTACTGTTTTCGTAAGTAACTTTGCTATACAATACATGAACACAAAAAAAATATTTTTAAGTTCATGTACAAATGGACAAATTTATTATATTAACTGATCAGTGACATACTTCTTTTTCTAAAATAATAGAAAAAAAATAATAGATACTAATAGAAAGACTATTTATTCATTTACATTTCATGATTTTATCCCCGCAATGCAGTATAGGCATAGGGAACCTAGTCACTTTCCGCTGAATTTTTGAGACATTGACACGTGACGAGAGTTGAGCAGCGGAACTTATCGCTGCACTTTATCTACATGAATTCGGAAATGAAAAGACGAAATATTTTTTTCCCCTAGGTAGGTATTGAACCCACAAGCACGCGAACTCAAAAGCTTATACGATCTTTATTGTTTAAGGGAAACCGATTAAAAATATAATTATGTTAAAAATAAATTCATAATTGTTTCCAAGCAAATCCCAACAGGTGTTTTAATAAACTAATCTAAAGTTATTATTAGATACGAGAATATGAGACAAGACAAGTAAATATTCTTACTATTTCGTAAGAACATGATTTATAAAGAACTCGATGAATATGACAGATAAGCGCAACAGGTTGTGGATTCAATTCCCACTCGAGGAAATGAAATATTGGATATTTTTATTTTCCTCGCTCTGGTAACGAGGCCAAGCGCGGCGTTGATTTACGCCAATCAACACGCAATGCCTTCAGAATTCAGCGGAAAGTGAGGAATTCATTCCTCCGGGTGCGCATCGAATCCACGATCATCGCGTTCATAAATGATGGCCTCTGGCTTGAATAAATGATTATCACATTTTTTATTATAAAATATACAAAAAAAAAAACAATTTTACAGTAAGATATATCATTAGTGATATTGACCTTAGTTATTATGCTTAAAAAGATACATAGCTTTAAAAATAATATAAAAAAACACGTAAAAAATTAAATTTACGTATGAAAACTTTACTTATATAATAAGGAAATAAGTATACATTACTTATTTAATAAGCATCTTAATAAAAAATATTAAAATTAAGTTTTTCTTTTATATACTTTTTACGTACTACTCTTAAGTGCGTCATATACACATGTAGCTATGTTTAGTTGTTACTAAGATGAGATGAAGGTAGTGAGTTCGATTTTAGATATAAATAACTCCACGCAGCATCCCGCATATATATTAATCCGACTCTGAAGAATAAAAAAAATAATGGGAATGTAATATTTTGCTCTGGTGCTTTGTATGTTTCGTAATACCGAAACAAAACTAATAAAAATGAAATACTATGTCAGTATTGAACGAAGAAATAATTGTAAGTAGTGTTTTTTAAAATTTACGACAATAGAGTGAAGGATCCCTCTGTATATAGTCTATAACTACGATATTTTTGCCTACCCGCAAAGTATTTACCCACGATAGCACAAAATATTCATTTAATATATTAATACACAATAAATTATCGTATACACATCATTTGAATACAAATAGACTGAAAGCTATTTTATAATTAATATGAAACATTTTAATAAGCCTTCTATTAATTATCCTTACCTTTCTAAGCAAATTCTAATTAGATTTTTTTTTCTTGATCTCATTCTGTGTAACTGTATTGAAATATTTGTGTCTCAGATAAACTTGGAACTAAAGATCATTATTACGCTCCAATTGTGACAAAATGCATCTATTGAGTAAAATTTTAAATCAAAATTTTAGTACAGAAATACGAGAAAATAGTTACCTTTCCACCACGCTCAGCGTAATGTTTGCCGTGTTGTTGACGACCTCCACTTCTTGAGTATCCATGGGAGTGAGGATGCTCCTTCTCATGATGATGGCCGGCAGCAGGTGATAAGTCATCAGAAACGACCAAAGGAGCAGCAGATAGTGGTACGAAGCCCACAGGTCCCTCACCATTCGGTACAGATGCTGGAGCTAGACTGACGTGATATTTAGAATTACTAAATTTTGGTGCCGAAACGGGAGGTAAAGCGTATGCTGGTTTAACTGGTTCCTCAACGGGGACACCAAAAGTAAGGGGTCCGGCTCTCACTTCAGATTGGAGGCTACGAGGCTTATCAGGGGCATACACTTTGTGATAATGCTCTGCACTCGCAGCTAACATCTCTTCATATGGTGGCGAGGGTACGGATCCCTCATCTTGGAATTCGTGTACTTCATATTGTTTGATTTCCCGAAGATGTGCAGCGTCACGCTTATTTCTGGGTTCATCTTCTCGTCTCTTAATCCTGATGTGCTCTTCATATGGACCTTCGACATACGCTGCTCGTTTCTGCCTATCATGGTCCTGTTCATCGTTATAATCCACATCTGCCAAATCTTCTTCCTCAAAAACGGGCTCAGAAATCTCAGCGACCGCGATGGCCACGAGAGCCAACACCACGAGTCTTCGCATCTTGAACACTCAGCTGTGAACTATTCACTATTTTTTATTATATACTTATAAGCCTTTCACTGTTGGCAAATGGACGGTAGACGGACGCGGTACGACTTTATATCGTGAGGTTAGTAAATATTTTACAGTAATATTTGCTAAGCAACGTTCGTGCGGGATAAGAGCAGTGGAGGGACTGTGAGCAAACGCTAACAAAACGATCATAGCCCCGGGCGGGTCGTTCTTGCTTTTCGCGATATTTCGACCAGAAAAACTTTGGCCGTGAATATTATAGATAATTTCTGTTTTGTGACGTTCCGTGATGTAATATTAAAGAAAAATCTTATTTGAGGTCAAAGTTGAAATTTTAGTTGTCGTTGTTTTTTGTCTACCGTCTGTATAATGTTTTTTCTGTATGCAATCAACATTTTCAAACAGCGTCTGGTAATTTTGTTATTCGTAATTAGGTATTGCTTTGTAGTATTTTTGGCTAGGATTGGCTAATTTGTGACAACAAAATTTATTATGTTGTTAAAATGAGATTTGCTTATATTCATTATTGAATTTTAACAATAGGTATATGATTTAGAAATAAATATTTACATAAAAATATGAGTAAATCCCATAACTAAACTTATGAAAACGGAGAAAATCTTGAGATTTATCACTCCGTATTTAACATTCTTGGCAAATTAAGTGGAACTATGTCTATGCAAAATCATTGCAGGTTAATTCAATGACGATTGAAATTTTATAAATTTTCATTTCTCTGGTAAGACAAATAAAAATTTTTATTTTTTTTAGTGAAAGACCCAATTCTTTCACTTAAAATTTAGAATTTATTTAAAAAAAAAACTATATTTTTAGCATATATATTAGAAAAAAATATTGAGTCAAATTATTTTCTTCACAATAGATAAATAGACATATAAAAAAACATAAACAAGAAAAAAACAGCCAAGTTCTATAGAGATTTGAAGTAATTAGTTCCACATTATTAATAATATTACATACACAACTTCAATTACTAAATAATAAAGCTATTGCACAGTAGCACTTACTTATACATTTTTCTTTTTATATTTTGCGTCAATCTGTTCCACTTTTAATTAGTCATTAGAATTGTAATTTCTAAAGTGTTTGTTGAAAATTCTTTATATTTTTAATATAATTCTTTATAAGAAATCGATTAGAGTTAATAGTTATTCTGTAATAATCCTTGACCAAAAGTATCGTAACATTTTGTATTAAAGTAAATTGTTTTATTATATGAGGTCATGGATTTAGAAACTGAGTATCGTCCTACTTTCATTATTCTTTTTTCATCTTGACGCTTTATCCCTCATAGCGGGCTAGGCAGAGAGAAATTAGAAACTCAACTGTCTCACCGCTGATTTCAGTCCAGAATGGGAAAAATAATAGTAATTTTACATATCTATAACCTTTATACCGATTGGATGTCAAATCCATGGCTACAGTATATATAGACAGATACTAACTACTACTCAACTGCATCATAGTAGCATTAACTGAACTTTTTTTTCGCTTCATTTTGTATCCCGCATATAGCAAGGAAACATGAGAATCTAGTGTGAAGACACTCCCTTCTCATTAAGAAACATCTGTTTCCCATTTTCTTCCAAATTCTGGAAGCATTGCGTGACGACTGGGCGAACTGTTTTTCCTCGTTACTAGAGTAAAGAAATGAGAATATCAAATGTTTAATTTCATCGAGCGGGAATCGAACCCACAATCTGTAGTGTTTACAGTCGCATGCTTTTGCCCCTGCGCGACAACTGGCCTCAACTGGACTTTCACAAAAATCTAAAATTATATCTACTAGACATTACAACACTGAACAAAATTTTGTATAATTATAATTTCATATATAGATTTCGGATGGACGACGTGCAGGTGTCGTACAAAAGTATTTTTGCAACTAATGACATTTCAATTTAGACAGATGATTACATAAGAATTCTTTCTTATGTTGGCTGTGGTTGCGTATAACGTCTGACTGTACAAACGATGATGTGCGTTCGATTTCCACTTAGTGGCATGAGTTATGTGTTATATTTTTTTTTATTTTGTCAAGATAAAACGTAGGGTGGAGTTTCGCGACTCGATTCCCACAAGAGGGAATGTTTTGATTGCAACTATAAAGTTATTTAACTCGATTTTTCTCGCCATTTTGTTTGAAAAACAAAAATGGCGAGATAACGAAAATCCAAAGATTTTTTTCTGCATTTATTATTACTTACTTCTTGATTTATGTGGATTAAAAACAACCTAGTTGTAAGACACATTGCTGTCTATTTTTAACTCATTTACCTAAAGATCTAGCATGTAAAGTGACGAAATCCAACACAAGGACTATAGATATATCAATATTTTTTTAATAATATAATGATATTAGCACCTTTATTGATATTAAGATTCGAACCTACAAACGTTGCGTGCAGTTAGTGATATATAAATTGCATGTACTTGACTACTCCTACTAATTTTCCTACAAAAGGGCACAAAGCGTGCGAGGGTTTTGGGTCGTGTGTTGATTCCCACTCGAATAATTTAAATATTCTATATTTTCATTTCCTCCCTTTTGGTAACGAAGCATTGAATCGCGGCGTTGAGTTCCGCTACATAATACGCAATGCCTCCAGAATTCGGCAGAAAATGGGGAACGGAGCGATTGTAAACGTGACAGGTAGTGGATTCGATTGCCACTCGAAGAAATGAAATACTTAATACTTTCATTTTCTCGCTTTGGTAATATGGCATTAAAGCGTGGCGTTGAGATTCACACAACACGCAATCCCTCCAGCATTCGGCAGAAAGTGGGGAACGCTAGTGTCTTGGCAGGAACGGAGTGTCTTAACATTACCTACCTAAATTCCCTCCGTGTACCACGCGGAATACAGCGTGAAGTTAAACAAAACATACAAAATCTTATGTTAAAATGTGGGTAGACTGAAATTTTCTTTATATCTCGCTAAATGCGAAAAATGTGTGAAAATAATAAAGAAAAGTGGTTTGTTTACAAGTCTAACTTTCATTAATAAATCGTTGAACCATATCTAAATAGCTTAGGACTGTATCTGATTGATTTTCTGCACAAATTAAAATAGTATCAACGCTTTCTCGTTAACTTATGTATAAAACATCTTTTTTACTCGCTATACTTCTGCCTATAGGCTAAGTTAGGGCTCTGTGTGCCGACTCTGCTATTTACAGGATATTTTTTTTAACTTTACACTGTATCCCGCATTTATGAGAGTAAACTAGTTCCTATTTAAATACTTTTCTCCAGTGAAAATCAAATCCACAACCTGTCGCGTTAAAAGCCACACGACCGTAGTGCCTCTGCACCACGTCTAGTCTAGAAAAGTAAATCGGCATAACGTTTTTAATCACATACTAGGGAAACCAGTTTTGGGACGCTCCGCCCCCTATTTTCCGTCCAGTTTTTGAGATGGTGATTATTGAGTGGCGGTACTCAACGCCGCATTTTAGGAAATGAAATTATTGTTTAATTATCAATATCTAATCAAAATAGTTACAGTAACTGATTATAACCTCTCATTAAATTTTCAAAGTAAATCTAATTAATCTGGCATAAGATGCATATCCATATAATAAGTTTTAAATATCGATGAAGTCATTGAAATATTTAATTATAGTACCTTCATATATAAATATATACCTTCAAATATAACTTTGCAAATTGCTTTAATTTTCAATTAATTAATTTAATTTTAATTTCAATTATTATTTTTTTTAATTTTTTCATATTATTCTATGCAGATTTGAATTCACTATTATCCTATTAAATACTATGTTTGGTAGTATCAACCTAATTGGGAAATTATAGATAAGCTAAGATCCCATTGCTTAAATCTGTAGGGATCTGTTTTTCTAATGAAACTTATATTTAAATGAATGATACGTGATAGTAGAATAGATTACACTAGGGTTGCCTAGAAGTATCCTGCCGCAATCACCTTTAATAAAATTTTTTCGTAATGCGTTTTTGGAGAAAATTGCACTCATACGTTTTTTATGTGAATTGCACATCATTTCAAAGAAAATCGCATAAGGAATAGGAAAAACAATGGTTGCCAGCTCTCAGTCTGCCGCAAGCCCAGGATTGCCTGGTTTAAACAGGTCACTTATTGGTAATATTTGCAAATATCATCATCTCATGTGTTTTTTTAATGAATTATTCATCAAATTAAAGCTTATTTTTTTCTCAACAATATAATACATGGTTGCCAGGAAAATAACTGCCGCAAGCGAAGGTTACCATCATTTGAAATATTTTATACCGGTTTCGTTTGACTATGAGAATAGACGATCAAATGCGCAGTCTCCCTTATGTTTTAAAGTAACATATTATATAATAAAACGTCAATCTTAAAATCAATGTTTATTTTAATTGTTCACCTGTTAAAAGATGATTTTAATCACATTAAGTACACACAGTAAACTATTTAAAGACGAAATTTTCCTTATTTTTCAAGTGAAATAATGAATCCATGATATTGAGTATTTGCTAAATCTGTTTTCTAAATACTAATATTCATTTTAATTATCATTTTAAAACGACTAAATTATCTAATTTAATAAATGTTTACAAATATCGATCTACTATAAGGTATTAATTACATCACGTTTCCTTAACATAATGAAGGGTGACGATTATTGCGGATTTTTTTTATTAATTAAGAAAATATGGAAAAGTACATTTCGATAAACTCTTACTCTCTCTTCGTCTTCAGAGAAAAATATATAATATTAAACATTAGAGTATACTTACATTTTCCAATAGAAAATAATTCCATTAAAAGTTATTCTTTATATTTTTGTTTTAAACAGTGAACTTTTTATGTAACACAGAAAGTGATAACCGTGCATTGTTGTGTTGACAGCATGTAAATTATATTTTAAAAGAGCAAACATTGGCTCTATTGCCATCTCTGCAGAACTGCCTCTCAAGCCGGTGGTAGGTTCCTTTAGGACTGGCACTACTAATATTTTTATGTAACTTGAAAATTTTCAAGGCAATCATGTGTTATATTAATGAGAAAAAAAAGCTTTAATTTGATGTATTAAAAAAAACACATAAGTGACTTGTTTAAACGAGGCAGACCTAGGCTTGTGTCACACTGAGATCTGGCAACCATTGTTTTTCCAATTCCTTATGCAATTTTCTTTCAAATGATATGCGGCCCTAAACGCATTACGAAAATATTTAATTAAAGCAACCAACCACCCTAGCAACCCTAGTGTAATCTATTCTACTAACATGTATCATTCTTAAATATAAGTTTCATTAGAAAAACACATCCCTACAGACTTAAGCAATGGGGTCTCGACCTAATACTTCTATGCATAATATTAAGTGGAAGAGTTTGTTTGGTTGAAAGCGCTAATTTAAAGAACTATTGGTTTGAAACATTATAAAAATATTTGTATGTTGGATAATTTAATTATATAACATTTATAGAGGGACTTAGACTATTTACATCACGTCAAATGTTTCGATATATGTATATGAGTGACCTGTAATCGAAATTACTTCGGACACTAATGCACCACTTTTTGATATTTCCATTTGACCACGGGGGTGAAGGTGCAAAAAAGAGAGAAGGTACTGATATAATAGCTTCATGCTGTATCACGCACATAGTAGGATGGGCACAGATAATCTGGGAACCTTGTGGTAGGGTACCGATAATTCGGCACTTCCTGCCTAATTCTCAAAGCAGTGCGAATGCCTGGCCGGTCGTGGCGCAGGGGCACAAGTGTGTGACTATAAACGTGACTGGTTGTGGGTTCGATTCCTACTCGACAAAATGAAATGTTCAATATTTTCATTTCTACGTTCTGGAGCCGAGGCAAAGCGCGTCGTTGAGTTCCGCCACTTACCTAATACGCGAAAAATTAAGAACGGCGTGTCCTAATACCAGGTTCCCTCTGTCTACTGCTACCTACCCTGCTATGAGCGTGACAGCGTGAAGCTGAATAATGAGTATTAAGATATTTTATTGAAGTATTTTTTTATCTTTTAATACAATTACTTAGTGATCATACTTTCTTATTTAAAAGAAAAGGAACAGGAAATAGTGCATTTCAGTTATAGAAATATTCAATATTGGATATGTTGTATTAGGTCTAAAGGTAATTATGAAAGAATTAATTCATTTTAAATTTTATTTACATATTAATTCAGTTAGTTTTTAATAATTACAAGTAATTTAATTACATTTATATTTTTATGTACAATAGACCGTCGATTAACCAAACTAATAAGTGTTCGGAAACCGTTTTTTTTTCCAATAATCGAACCGTATCCCATTGATACCATATTTCCCATACTTACGTTTTTAATTATCATTATTTACAAATAAGAATTAATCATAAAATTTAGACTAAACACAAATCAAGCTTTAAAAAATGTTAAGTTTTTAGTCTATTTTATAATATATCAAAACTCGCGTGCTGGGCGGGAACAGTAGTAGTTCGGAGAAGAGGCCGGTTGGCTTATCGACGCGACGTTCGGATAATCGACGCTGTACTGTATAGTGTATATACAATATTTGGATTTGTACAATTCACAATGGCACAAAGTTGAAATGAATATGTTTATATACAAATCTTAAAGATAATGTTTAATTTCTATTACACAAGCAAAAGTAACTTAACGTTAATTTATTGTTCAAAATGTGAGATTTCCATCAAAATAAGTTTAGTAATTGTTTATCCCACAAACATATTTCACTTCAATGAACTACCTATTGTTTTATGTTCACAAATCAAGGATTACGTAATAAGCCAGAAAAAATACTCAATATATATATATAAATTTCCCCACTTCGGTAGACAAAAGCGCGACGTTAAATTCCGCCAGCTAACAATGTCAAAAAATTGGACATTGCGTGGAGTACGGGGCGTCTTAATACTAGGTTCTCTCTGTCTAACCTGCTATGTTTAGAATTGCGGGATACGACGTGAAGCTGTAAAAACAAATCTTATAGTAGTCCATTTTCCATTTTCAGGTAATTTAATATACTTAAAAAATATAATTTAATTATAAAATTTTCTCTAATGAATTTCAAATTAAAACAACACAAATTTAAAACTAATAAGTCTTTATTAAATGATCAGTTACATATGGCGGATAATTGTTGGGATTTTTCATTTTTTTCTTATGTAAAGGGCAACTTTTCTTAACGCTTTCCGATTTATTATGTATAGGCTTGTACTGAGCTGATATTGATAAACTTTTCTTATTGTATAGATTATTTTTTTGGCAACTCGACTTAAAATCTAGAGAAGGAACACTATTTATTGTTCTTGTGTTTGTATTCACTGTGTTTTGTTTAGGTAATTCCAGTTGACTGTGATGGAGACATGTTGATGTTACCTGAAAGATCAAATATTCAATTAGGAAATAATTAAATTAGAAAGTAGATTTAAGAATCTTTACCCATACTATACCCATTTAATTAAGGGTAGGCAGAGGGATCCTGGAAAATTAATCTAAGGACACTGAGTTCCCTTTAAGATACTTTCGTTTCCTACTTTCCACCGGATCCTTGTACCACCGGACCATCTCTATAATTTTTTGATTAATTTATTTAACTGGATTTTTTTAAAATGCTAATCCGGGTACGAGAAGGCTCAAACATACTGAGATTGCTATCTAAGGCAAAGCCCATTTTACTAACTTGTGTTCCAAGAAAGAAATAGTTTGTGTGTAATAGTTTGTATTTTCTTGCGAATTTGAGGTTAAGACTGTTAGCTCTACTGAGTTTTACAGCGACACTGGATGTGTAGGGAAGAGATTACTCTATCCTTGAAAAAATTGCAAGCAATATGTGGCTGCTTGAGAGCATGCCGACGGCGGTAAGCACGTCCCCTAAGGGAAGAGCCCAGGAGTACAAATGTGGGACTGTGTGTGTACATGATTGTAAGTTCCTTACCAAATCGGGGGATGAAATATTTAATTTTTTTTCTCGCTTTATTACGAGACAGAGCGCGGCGTAGACTTCCATCACTCAACACGAAATGCTTTGTAAATTCAGCGGAAATTAGGGAGCGGACTGACTAAACACTAGGTTTCCAGGTTACCCTGATATGCGAAAGATACAGTATGAAGCTGAAGAAAAAGTTAATTTAAATATATAATGCAAAATTCTCAAACCAGCGGTGCTCTAGCGTATCTGGCGGCGCGTCCTTCTAGCTCGGTGCGCAAGCGCCACGCCGCCGCCGCTGCCCGCCGCCGCCCCGCCGCCTCCACTCCGCCACTCGCTCCTTGCCATCTGTCACATACAATCACATTTACATTTAAAACAGTACAGCATCGATTATCCGAACGTCGATCAACGTAACTCAGTCAACGTCAAACTAGCTGGAACGTGTTGCGACTTGTTACTTTTCCTGTGTTCTCCATACGACGTGATATTGGCAAATTGATTTTGTGTTCAACTGACACGCTCAGAACGCCATAAAAAAAGGATTGAACTGAACTGATTTGTTACTTGTAAATAGTATAATACTTCATAGTAGAGTGGGAGGCAGGCATAGGTTGAATATTTCCTTCCTAATCCTATTTTGAATATTTTCTTCCTGAGTGAATTTTTTGAACTTGAATTAAGTTCAAAAAATCAAATTTCACAACGGACACGACGTGTTCACCGTACTATAATACATTACGTCAATCGTTTCAGTGTAACCAACTGTACAGTGTACCTATGTTCAGCTGGACACTTAGAATGTGTCATACACAACGAGTTAACCTGGACAGCTAGACCTGGACACTTAGAATGTGTCATACACAGCGAGTATGACACTATCTAAGTGTCCATAAATGTGTTTGGATTTAATTAATTATAAAGTTCTAAATCTTATGCTCATTGGGCAGTATGACTATAAGCACGGTTGTGTACTCGATTGGAAATGAATTATTTTCATTTTCTCATTCTGGTAACAAGATAAAATACAGCGTTATGTTCCGTTGAAACCAAGGAAATTCGGAGCTGCATGACCGCCGAAACCGAGAAAATAGACAGAGTGTCTTACGGGAAACTAAAAAAATGTTACCTCGTCATAAGCTGTAGCAATCGTGCTCTTTGCCCTGCATTTCTTAAAACAAGACAGGCGGTTCTTAACGCTGGCAAAGCACTTTTTTCACTTCGCTCCATTGATAGTCTTATTGCTGACGTGTAGAATGTTAATGATAGCGGCCATAGACCTAAATTAGAAAAAAATATAAATAGGAAATAGCACTCATGATGCAATGGGATACCATTTGACCATATTCGCGATGGGTTGGGGTTCGATTCCCAGTCAGAGGAATTAATTATATTAAAATTATTTACATTTCTCGCTATAGTAGTGTAAGTTTCGTCATACAACACACATTGTCTCAATAATAGAAAGCAATGCTTGTCATTTCATATTATACAAAAGGGGATATTTTATTTACATTTATTGAGATATTATAAAATTTTCGAGTGGGGAAACTCAACGCCGCACTTTGTAAAAAATGATATATTATTCCCTTGGCAATCAAATAGGTTGTACTGTTTTTAAAGGTTAACTGACATCTCGGAGTATTATATGGTTAATAAGTAGATACTTTTTTTCATTTTATGTACATTACCTCGTCCCTTCAACCAGTTTCCATATAAATGATAATGTTCCCAGTTCGCAGGTTCTAATTCTAATAGTTTGTCTAAAGTGTGCCTCTTATCGTTCTCTGGAGTTATGTGTAGTAGTTCCAAGTGCGCTTGAACGAAACGAGGCTCGAGAGATATGCATCTTTCTAGCATTTTCAGCGAATCAGCTAGGCGATTCTTTTTCCTGAAAAATAAAAGATTATTCTCGTTATTTCTCATATTAAAAATTATTTGTTTCTTTATTATATGGAACGAAATATACAATATTGATGTTTAAAGAACTTGTTTTTTTTTACATTTTTAACTGGTATTCCACACTTACGACATACTTTTTTAAAATATAAAATTTTAAGGCCAATCGAAGGAAAAAAAATGTTTTTTTTTATGCAGACGGCAGTCGTTACAAGAAAAATATAAATAAAATATGTTTTGTTAAGAAAATTACGGAGAGATATAGTAATGTCACTTTGTTCTCCATCTACCATTTAAAAAACAAACAAAAAAAAAATAAATAAAAAATAAACATTTTAAGTATAATTTGAAGCCAAAACATATAAATCTCACTTGCGTCACAATATTGCCATATATAAAATATTTACTTAAAAATACAGACGACACAATGAGTCCCTTTACAATATTTAGTTAGACAGACAAACAAACAGTTACATTGCCCATTATTATAATAATATAAATCTTATCATCTAATTACAGAGTAAATAATTATATAGGCACTTAATCTAATCTAATGACGTCTACGTATTATGACCAAGGTCTCTTTTTGTTCTTTGTCCATTTATTTATTATGAACTAGCAACTAGCTCGTGGCTTCGCCCGCTTAAACTAAAATCAGCTTCACGCTGTGTTCCGCACACAGCAGGGTAGGCAGAGGAAACCTAGTGTTAAGACACACCGTTCCCCACTTTCCGCCGAGTTCTGGAGGCATTGCGTGTTGAGTGGCGGAACTCAACGCCGCACTTTGCCTCGATACCAGAGCAAAGAAATGAAAATATAAATGTAAGTAAATATTTTATCTCCTCGAGTGGGGATCGAACCCACAACCAGTCGATTTTACAGTCACACTCTGTGCTCTCTCGCAAACGATTACTTATCTGAACTTCTTTCGTGCTTAAATATTTTTATAATTTTAAAGACAATATCTATAAATTAAAAACTAAAATTTTATGAAACAATTAATTTCATTTTAATAAAAAAAATACTAATTCAAAATACTTCATATGGATATAACTTTTTTTATTTATCAACCGATTGGAATAAAATAAATACTAAATGTTAACGGAATTTTGTTAAAATACGATAATGAAATTTAAATCGATTGAGCCATTCCTGATATTCGTGTGCAAAAACGCATAGACAAACCGACAAACAGATAAAACAATTAAAAATAATTATTTTGGGTCTATTATATATGATAACTATTCCCAATAACAGTTTTTCTTATATAATATATATTTTCTTATATGATATCTTCCATGTACAGACAGCAATCTGTTACAATTTTGAAATTTTAGTTACCTCTACCTACACTGCCCCATGGAAGGGATACACTATGAAGTGAAAAAAGTGTTTAACTAATTCAAAAGAAAATGAAATAGTAATTATTTATACCTATAAAGCTTAGCCAAATTATAATGAGCATTGACATGGTCTCGGTTATATTTCAATGCTTGGAGAAAATGGTGCTCTGCTCGTCCCGAAGCCAGTACTAGAGTACCGAGGTTGTTGTGAGCACTAGCGTAACTCGGCCATAATCTGCAAATGGGAAAATTCAATATAAATATAATATACAACAGTAATAAAAAATAAAAATATTTTTTACAAATTATATAACGTGTACTGGAGTCTCTATTCTCAAGCATATAAGTTTTGTCACACATATATAAAAATAAATTACAACAATATTTTCTGGGAATCAATTTTTTTAATATTATAATTATGTACAATTTTAAGTCAATTCGCTTTAAAGTGAAGTTGAAGAAAGTCAAACAAATTAATTAAAACGAAAAAAAACTGGATAAGCGCGAGTCTGAATCGCCCACTGACGGTTTCGTAAAAAATTGCAGGTCTTGAGTTTTCTTCAAATTAGGCTTAGCTTATCCAGAGCCCTTTCATTTGATATCTCACTTGAACTGGCGGCTTTAATACCATTTAAGGCTAATATTTTTTAAGATTTAACCACAAATGTAATACAGTTTCCAGATTTTTCTGAACTAGTACTACCTCTAAATGCTAGTTAGCAAATTTGATAATTCTAGGTTAACCAGAAATATTCTATTTATTTTGATTCTCTTTATAACGTCGAAATACGTGTTTTTTGCTATATAAGGCTATAATTTTTTAGGATTTAATCACAAATGTATAGTTATCAGTTTTTTCCTAAACAAGTACTACCTGTAGATGCTAGCTGCCAAATTTCATCATTTTTGGTCAACTGGAAATACGCTATGAATTTTGATTCCCTTGATAATGTCGAAATACGAGATTTTTGCGATATAAACGGGCATATCTTTTTTTTAAGTAAATGTAAAAAAAAATCTTAGGAAGTCATGGGGCCATAGATATGAGTGTATAGTTTGAATTCCAACTCGAAACTTCAAGCGTTCCTGAGACAAAGGCTCTTGACAGACAGACCGACGGACAACAAAGTGATCTTATAAGGTTTCCTTTTTTCCTTAAAATGTACGGAACCCTTAAAATGTCAACAACTTCTAAATCGTTAGGATCTCCACGCACTACCAAATTTTTCGAGACATAGCAGGATAAGAGCTGGAAAGCAAAGCCACATATATATAACATAATTAATACATACTTGAGTGCTTCTTTGTAATGTTTAATAGCGTTTTCTTGTTGCTCAACATCTTTTAAGAAGTTTGCGAAGTTATAGTGTAGTTTGGCGTTGTGTGGGAGAACGGCTAAGTCAGCTCTGAAAATTGTTTTAGATATTATTATTTAATAAGATATATTCATTTCTATAATAGATGTTGAATATAACTGAACTGAAGCCTATAAAAGTACATGCTATTAGTTTACCTTTGTGTGTTATACACATTTATTGTTATTATGTCGTGACAATATTTTGGTTATAGTGAAAAATAAGAAAAAAAATATCAACTAAACGCTGTATCCCACACACAGCAGGGTAGGCAGAGGGAACCAAATGATAAGGCACTCCGTTTTCCCTACTTTCATTCGAATTCTGGAGGCATTGCGTGTTGAGTGGCGTAACTCAACGCCGCGCTGTGCCTCTACACCAGAGCGAAGTAATGAAAATATAAATTTAAATATGGGACCTTGAATAAGTTCCCGTTGTTTTTTTTTGTCTAAAAAAAATAATCTATATATATAAAAGGACTTGTGCTGACTGACTGAGATAAGACGCACGCAGAGCCGTAACCGCTGATGGTAGAAACGTGAAATTTGGGCAGATGTTTATTTTCATATTCTGGACATCCACTAAGAAGGGAATTTTGAAAATTTTAACCCTAAAGGGATGAAATAGGGGTTGAAAGTTTGTATGAAAAAAAATTTAAATCGACACCGATTTTTATAAAATTTGAAATTCAGACTCTTAGAAATATTTCATGAAACACGTGTT